>ML786435.1:382044-416135 GCA_009831015.1 Picea engelmannii | reverse complement strand
ATCTCTGTCATACAAACTGGAATTTGAAGTCACCAACAATGTGGCAGAGTATGAAGCTCTGGTTCTGGGATTAAGGGCTGCAAAAGAAATGGGAATCAGGGAGATGGTTGTATTTGGGGATGCAAAATTAATTATCCAGCAAGTCAAAAACGTCTATCAGAACAATCACCCTCGTCTCAAGAATTACAGGAACGAGGTATGGGACCTTATCGACAGTTTCTTCCTGGCTTTTAACATCTCTTTCATTCCAAGGGAAGAAAATGCTCCAACCGACTTTCAAGCTTTCTCGGCTAGTTTGTTTGAAGCTCCTGCACTGCCTGCTAACAGATCAGAGGTGGAAATAAGATACATGCCCTCTGTACCAGACAATGTCAAACATTGGAAGGTATTTGAAGATGATCAGGAGATCGAAAAGTTTCTCCAATCAGTAGATGATTTTTCTGCATTGCATATAGATGAGGACCCTAACGAGGAACCTGACTATCACCCTAGGGAGTTGTTAAATAAAGTTGCTGACCATCAGATTGTTCAACTACCGAGCAATCATATACCAAGAGGTATGATCCCATTAGAAAGATTGTTCGATGGGAATGATGTGGCATTGAGGGAGAGAGTTTTAGGTGATGATGCTGATACGACTGAGTGCAACATAGGCACACCAGAGGAGCCCAAGTTGGTCAAGCTGTCAAAGAGCCTGACCGAGGAACAAAGGATTGGATACACTGACTTGCTGAGGGAGTTTGCTGACATGTTTGCATGGACCTACGAAGACTTCAAGACATATGACACGTCAGTCATTGAGCACAAGATCCCACTGAAAGAGGAGGCTAGACCATTCAAGAAGAAGCTGAGACAGATAAATCCTACGCTGCTACCTGTCATGGAGAGGGAGGTGAAGAAGCTGCTGGATGCTCATATTATTGTCCCCTTGAGATACTCTGACTGGGTAGCCAATTTGGTCCCAGTAAGAAAGAAGAGCGGAGAAATCAGACTCTGTGTCGGTTTCAGAAACCTGAACAGGAGTTCAAGGAAGGACAATTACCCCCTGCCCAACATGGAACATATATTGCAGAAGGTCACTGGTGCTTCTAGGATATCCATGATTGATGGTTTCTCTGGCTACAATCAGATATCAGTCATGCCAGTGGACAGGGAAAAGATATCTTTCACCACTCCTTGGGGCACATTCATGTATGCCAAGATGCCCTTTGGGTTGATGAATGCAGGAGCAACATTTCAGCGAGCCATGGACATAGCCTTCATCGGGGAGAAAGATAAGTTCATGGTGATTTACTTAGATGACATAACAGTCTTCTCCAAGACTGATAAAGAACACCACTGCCACTTGAAGAGGGCTTTCCTAAAGTGTCGCAGGTTTGGCCTTTCCCTGAATCCAAAGAAATCATTGTTTTCTATGCAAGAAGGGAAACTATTAGGCCATATAGTCTCAGCAGAGGGAGTGAGAATCGATCCTGACAGGGTAGAATCAATCCAGGCCCTGTCACTTCCCATATCCAAAAAGGAGGTCCAAGCATTTTTGGGAAGGATTAATTTCCTGAGGAGGTTTGTTTCAAATTTTGCTGAATTGGTGAAACATATCACAACCATGCTCAGGAAGGGCCGTGAAATAAGATGGACTGCTGAACCCATAGAGTCTTTTGTCCAAATAAAGAAGGCATTGACTGAAGCACCTGTGCTAGTCAGTCCCGATTATTCCAAATACTTTCTGATATTTTCTTTTGCTTCCTGTGATACAGTAGTGGCAGTTCTGTTGTAGAAAAATGATCAAGGGCAAGAGCAGCCTATTGCCTTCTTTATCAAGGCACTAAGAGATGCAGAGCTCCGGTACGAGATCATGGAAAAGAAGGCTTATGCCTTGGTGAAAGCTCTCAAAGCTTTCAGAGTCTATGTCTTGCATTCAAAGATCATTGCATATGTCCCTTCAGCTTCTGTGAAGGACATTCTCATACAACCGGACATAGATGGAAGAAGAGGTAAATGGATCACTAAGATCCTAGAATTTGATCTGGAGATTAAGCCCACCAAGCTGATAAAGGGGCAATGTTTAGCCAAGTTGATGGCTGAGTCAAATTGCAGGTCCTTGGGAATTAATTTCATCAATGAGCAAGCTGAGTCATCCAACAGGGGTTCCCAAAGCACCATACCGCTAACAGCATGCCCCTGGTACAAAGATATCTTGTACTTTTTACAAGAGTTGAGGCCTCCTGACGGGATGCATAAAAGTAAGGCCAGAGCCTCAAAGCTCAAAGTTGTCAGGTATTGCCTCATTGGCCAAACCTTGTATTGGAAAGACCCTCTTGGGGTATTACTAAGATGTCTGGACCCGCAGCAGGCCCAAAGAGTTATATTCGACTTCCATAGCAGTCTCTGTGGAGGTCATTATTTTTGGAAGACCACAACTCACAAGATCCTTCGAGCTGGATATTACTGGCCCACCTTATTTCCTGATGTTTGCAGGGAAATTAGAGCTTGCATCAAATGCCAGAAATTCTCAGGGAAGTAACAACTCAAATCCTTGCCATTGAAGCCTGTGGTGGGCTCAATACCCTTCCAGCAGTGGGGATTAGACTTTATCGGGGAAATTCATCCTCCTTCGAGTGGCCAACATCGATGGATTTTGAAAACAACTGACTACTTCACCAAATGGATAGAAGCTGTCCCCGCCAGAAGCACTTCCCACAAAGTAATTATCAGCTTCCTGGAGGACATCATAGCAAGATTTGGCTGCCCTAGCAAGATTGTCACTTACAATGCTTCCCCATTTCGGTCCGAGCCTCTGGTCAAGTTTTGTGAACAATTTGGAATTTCAATGATTCATTCTACTCCCTACTATCCTCAAGGGAATGGGCTGGCAGAGTCCTCCAATAAAATCTTAATCAAGCTTATTAAGAAGTTGTTGGAGGACAATAAAAGGGCCTGGGACTCAAAGCTCAAATTTTCTCTTTGGGCTGATCGGGTGACGACCAAGAAATCCCTGGGCCTCTCACCCTTCCAACTGGTTTACGGAATCGAGGCCGTCTTCCCCACTCATCTTGCCTTGCCTGTAGACAATATCCTCTAAGACTATGAGGGAGAACCCAACCATGTGCTCAGAAGAATTCATCAGATGTTGGAGGTGCAGCAGATCAGAGAACAGGTCCTGGAGAGAGCTTACCATCATCAGCAGAAGATCAAGCAGGATTTTGACAGGAAAAGCAAAAAGAAAGAATTTGAGTAGGGTGATCTGGTACTCAAATGGGATGCACCCAGGCAGGAAAAGGGAAAACACAGTAAATTTGATGCCCTCTTGTTCGGGCCTTTCAATATCCTTGAAGTATTTTCAAATAACACTTACAGGTTGCAGGATCTGGAAGGCAATGAAGTTTTTAGTGGCCAAGTCAATGGGCATTTCTTAAAGAAATGTTTTCTATGAGCTGCAGTCGACTCTTTTGTTTTGTTTTGTAAATATTGTTTATGTTTTTGTTTTTCGAACTAATAAATGACTCCATAGCCCAACAGCAAAGGCACTAAGTCTGCAAAAGATTTCTTAGAGCATCATAGGGACGACTCTATCCCCCATGGAGCCAAATGTTAGCGATAAATCTTGTAGAGGGGATTAGATTGCAAAAGAATGGGTTAAAACCCACTTGTCCTAAGTTTGATATGCCAATGCGCCCGCGATTAAATGGAAGCCAAGTCTGGACGACGAGGATCACAGTGCCCGGATCAACGGTGCATGTAGGATTCCGGACCCCCCTTGCTTTTCTACCTTTAAGTCGAGGGGGGGGGGGTCCGAAATCGGGGGCGCACCTCTCCAGTGGCCCAGATCAGCACGCCCGGATCAACGACGATGAAGACCATTCCGGACCCCCCCACCTTTCTACCTTTAAGCGGAGGGGGGAGGTCCGGAATCGCAGATGCAGTTCTTCGATGGCCACGATCGAGGAGCCTGGATCAACGGCTCATGAGCAGCCTCATCCCTCTCAGCTGCCCTGTCTTTAACTCACGCGGGTCCCTCTCTCGTCGCGTCATCTTCCTTTCCACCCTTTTCCTGCCGCCGTGTGTTATCGCTCCCCTCGCTCTCACTCGTCCACATGGCCTTTCCCCCGTCTCATCATCCATTCGCTGTCCACCACGCATCCTTTTCCCTCCACGTCAACTTCCCACTAAAGGCGTCCCCTACGTCTACCCTCTTATCCCCTTTTGCTCGTTCCTTTTTCCGAGTGTCCTCCCTGCAACCCTCCTTGCCCCCCATGATCCAATGCCATCACTCCTGTCATACGCCCCATTCTCCGCGCTGGCCTACACGCCTATCCATCATAGACATTCTGTTATTCTAGGTGGCAGCGCGAGGAGTCTTACATATCCCGAAGTGCTGAATTGGTCGGGCTTTTCTCAATCCCAAGAAGCAGTTATTGAAGCGGTTGGTGGTGGTTAGACATCGTCTCCGCCATAATGGGGACGTCCTGCAAAGAATTGAAGGAACGTCGATTCGCCGAATAAACTGTCAGGGGATCGATCGCGTCTGCCATAAGTTGCACGACTATTTAAAGATTGCGGCTGCAGAATTGTCAGAAGCCATGCAGACACAAAGCTTTCAATGTAGTTTCTTGGTTCCGCTACTGTTATTGTTTTGAGTATATGTAGGCATTTTTTCCATTTTGGTATCTATCGATGGTAGAGCTAAGCTCCCGATTGTAAAGTTTCAGCAAACATTCTAGTTTCCTGGTTATGCCTCTGTGTCTGAGACTTCTTGGTTTATGACAAACAGTTCTTCTTTTTCCATCTTTGTTTCATCTTAGGCCAAAGAGTCCACTGCCAAAGGATTCGCGTGGACTGAACAATCTTGTTATGATAAAGGATTTGTTGTGACATTGTTGTGCCCTTTGGTCTTTTGTATTTGAATATAAAAGGGTTTTGTGTTCGAATGCTTTCTTCTCCAGTCTGTTACACACCTGAAGTCTGTGATAGACCTTTGCACTTTCCTCATGCTAGTCTTCCGCCTACTCACCCTTTTACTACAACCCACTGTTTGAAGTTTATCAAGACCTCACTCGTCATGCATGTCTGGTCTGGTTTCCGAGTTGAGATGATACTGTTTTGAGTTTCCTTCCGTTTGATCACCCTTTCAAACAAATCGTGACATTAAACTGATGGGCGTCGGGCTCTGCTCCTGCAAGCAATCTAGGGGTGACTTCCGATAGCCAACAGTACGCACCCTATATGTTATGCAGTTTGCGTATGTACGCACCCTAACTGTTATGGAACCTACATATGCCTTCTGAAAAACTAGGGTTTCCTTTTTCTTGAAAATTTATGACCCTCTGTTACTTCTTTCACATAGATTTGTAACCTGTCACTGTATCCAGACTATAACTGTACCCTGTGCATGCATCCTCATACATAACCTTTACTCAAGGAAAATATGTCTCTCTCTAGTCATGTGCCACATAGGTGTGTGTAATCATGAACAAGTATAATATCCCTCACATGATCTTAGTCATCAAAACCTTTCTGATATTTAGCCTCTCAATACATCAACTACTACACAAATACAAGCTCTCAACCATGTACCATAAAAATCCTTCACCATATGCCAAGAAATACAAGATGTGCCTCACAAGAAGTATCAATGATGAACATACCAGCACTATTATTCTATAGATCTAACTTATATAGAAAATACCATGTAGCCATTAGTCTCTCTAGGGAGAATCCTCAAATCTCCATTGGCATTCTTCATGCATTCATCAAAATCCAACTATTCATAGAAATAAGACATAATTTGTGAACCAATGGATGGATTTGATGTATCTGAGCACTTTAGAACTTCCTGGGAGATTGATCTCAGAACCTAGAACCTTTGCCTATTCATCTTCTCAAGTTTCATGGCTTTACCAACATGTACTCACCTTGTACACAACCAACCCACGTACGTACTCACCCTATACATAGACAGCCTGCATACATGTGCACACCCTATACACAACTAACCCATGTATGTACACTCCATATACACAGACAACCCGCGTACATGTACTCACCCTATACACAGATAACCCATGTACACCTCATAAAATAGGGTTTTTTGTATTCGCTATAATTCTGAGAATTCACCGTCAACCCTTCGTGCTACCTCAGACATTCGCCACTTCAGATGTATCCACAATTATTTACAATAATATTTACACAAGAAAATAGATATACAATATGTACAAGTGTGTCTTTAATGAGTGAACTTTGCCTCTTATTTATATCTTCATGTATCCTTACACTTTCCTTAGTTTAGGGCTTCTTCATTTAAAATAATTTCTTTTGCAAAGAACTTTGACCCTTGGGGGATTCTATAAGACTTATGAGGGGTTCTCCAACTTCAGAGGGTCATAACTCTCTAACTGTGATGTTCCACATACCATCGGAAATGGCATGACAAGAACTATCCATCTAGGATAGTTTCACTGACAAATTCATTGTCCTTCATATCATTATTCCACAATTAAGTTGTTAAGGTTTAAGCTATTATTAGAGTTCTTTTCATTTCACTAGATAACAATAGCATAAATAGGATCACTAAGAAATACACAATCACAAGAGACACATTATTTATCCTGGGAAACCCTAATGGGGGAGAAAACCCAACAAAACTTCCTTAATATAGATAGCCAATACAATGCCAAGAGATAACTCAAACAAATATTGAAAGTCCTCTCCCAAGAATGTGAATCTCTCTCTCTTCTTCCTTCTCCAACTGCAGCTTTGAACTTGCTTCTTGATGAACAAGTGAGTGTGTGTCTTAATGAGGCACTAGCCTCCTTATTTATACAATTCTGACACGTGTGGAGGTGTCTTTTCACTGGCAGGGCCAACTTCTTCTTCTGGGTGGTTATAACCACCTTTAATATATATTTTGGAGAAGAATTCTTATTCTACATATTAAAATTATGTTTTGACCAATCCGCAAAAGGGGATTTAGTCATTTACAATAGCCTACATGATCAATCCAAAAAAGGGGTTTGATCTAATGAATAATACATCAATAATAATTAGAATACTCTTTGCAGTTACATTATTTCAACATAAGCATGGGTTCTCTCACTCTACAAATCTTCTTCTTGTGAGGGATTTCACCATAAGGGGACCACTTTGGAGTTCATCCATATTTACTTCTTATCAACCATGACAAGACAATAATGAGTCATATTTACATCAAACGAACTTGGGTCCATTACCCAAAACTTTGTGCTACCGGGCTTTATTCAAGGGTTGACATCAATGAAAACCAACCTTAATCAACAATCTCACCCTTTGGCATTGATGGAAACATTCTGATGCAATACTGAAATCATATCATGCATGCTCCCCCTGGAACCATGCCTCTTTCCTCTGTAGCTGAAAAATCTTCTCTCCGTGGAACCATGTCTTTGTCCTCTGCATCTGATAAATCTCTCCTCCTTTGTCATCAATGGAAAAGGTATCTTTCCATCTGGGGCTACTCCCCCTGACTAAACTATCCTCTTATGGTACTTTCTCATGTAAATCTAAGACATATAAGATAAGCATTTAAAAAGAATTCATTTTGGAGTAGAAATAACTCCAATTCTTTGGAGAAGATATTCAAAGGATTCCCATGGAAGTGGTTTTGTAAAGATGTCTGCCACTTGTTCTTTTGTGCCCACATACTCAACTCTGATGTTCTTTTCTGCAACCTACTCCCGTAGAAAGTGATACTTGATTGGAATGTGCTTCGTCTTGGGGTGCATCACCGGGTTCATTGATATACTGATGGCACTTGTATTATCAAAATAGATTGGAATGGGCTCATCATACTTAACCTATATATCTGTTAGATTTTGTTTCATCCAAAGAACCTGTGTACAACATGATGGTGATGCAATATACTTTGCCTCTATTGTAGATAAGGATATTAATGATTGTTTATTGCTTAACCATGATATTAAACACTCACTGAAGTAGAATGTTGCTCCACTGGTGCTTCATTGGTCATCAATACAACTTGTCCAATCTGCATCTGTGTAGGCCATAAGTGATAGATCATTTCCTTTTGGATAACATAATCCAAACTCTTATGTTCCTTTGGGATATCTGAAGATCCTCTTCATTGCTAATACATGTGATACCTTTGGTGCTACTTGAAATCGTGCCACCTATCCAACTGCCTGCATTACATCTAGTTTGGATGCTTTCACATATAGTAGGTTGTCAATCATTGACCTGTATTGCCTTTGATCTGTAGACTTTGAGTCATCTTTTTTTCTCAACTTGCAACTAGTTTGCATGGGAGTGACAACTGGTTTGCAATCTTCCATTCCAAACCTCTTTAGCATTTCTCTGATATACTTGGTTTGAGAAATAAAGATTCCTTGGTTGCTTTGACATATCTGAAGTCCCAGAAAGAAGGATAATTCTCCAAGTAACAACATTTCAAATTCATTTTGCATATCTTTTGCAAATTTTTGGCTTAACCTATCATCATCACTACCAAAACTAATATCATAAACATAAACTTCAACTAATAAAATATTACCTTGACTTACCTTGACGTAGAGGTTGTTGTTTGCACTTCCTTTTCTGAACCTTGCCTACTGTAGATACTTATCCAGTCTAGAGTACCATGCTCTAGAAGCCTGTTTTAGATCATACAAGTCCTTCTTTAATTTACACACATAATCTATGTTCTTTGAAAAATTAAATCCTTCTGGTTGTTTAATGTAGAGTTCTTCTTCAAGTTCCCCATTCAGAAAAGATGATTTTATTTCCGTCTGATATACTTTAACATTTTTAGAGCATGCATAAGCTAAAAACAAACAGATTGCTTCCATTCTTGCAACTAGGGAAAATGTCTCTTCAAAGTCGATTCCTTCAATATGTGCATATCCTTTACATACCAATCTAGCTTTGTTCCTTGTAACTTGTCCATCTTCATTCAATTTTTTCCTGAAAACCCATTTTGTGCCAATCACATTCTTATTCTTTGGTCTTGGAACCAATTCCCAAGTGTCATTTTTCTCTATTTGATCCAGTTCTTCATCCATGGCCTTATTCCAAAATTCATCCTTGTTGGCTCTTCAAAACAGTTTGGTTGAATTGTAGATAAGAGTGCTAGGTGTGTTTATTCTAGTGAACAAATTCTTCTTCTAGTCTCAACTCCTACATCTTTGTTTCCGATAATCTGATATGAAGGATGATTCTTCTGTACTCGCTTACTGGGTGTCTTTGGAGACACTTGCTGAACTTGCTCTTCTGCTTCTGTCAGATTCTCTTCATCTTCCTCTTCTACTTCTTTTTCATCTTCTGCTTCTAATTTTAAGGGTTGTTTCATTGATTCATTTTCTTCCTTTGATTCTAGTCTGTGTGTTTCATCAATTGTTACATTGATGCTTTCCACAAATTTGTTCAATCTTAGATTGTAACACTTGTATGTTTTCCTTGTACTTGAGTAACCAAAAAGTACTCCTTTGACCACATGAATGTCAAACTTTCTCATTCCTCCATCTTCTCTTTTGATATAGCATTTTCTTCCAAAAACTCTGAAGTGCTTTAAATTTGTTGGTCTTCCTTTCCATAGTTCGTAAGGATTTTTGTCAGTGTTGTTTCTGAGCATTACTCTATTTTGAATGTGAAATGTTGTATGCACTGCCTATGTCCCAAAAATATATGCCAATTTCGAATCCATTAACATTGTTCGAGCCATTTCTTGTACTGTCCTGTTCTTTCTTTCAACAACTCCATTCTATTGAGTTGTCCTAACAATGAAGAATTGCCTTTTTAGTACATGATTTTTGCAGTAGTCCATAAATTCCTTTGAGGTGAACTCTCCTCCATTATCATATCTCAAGCATTTCATTTTCAACCATTTCCTTGTAGATCTTGAAGTTTTCAAAAGCTTCTGACTTATTCTTGAGAAAGAAAATTGCAGTCATTCTTGTATAATCATAAAATAATAACATGAAGTATTTCTCACCTTTTAAGCCCTTTGTTTTAGTTGGTCCAACTAGATCAGTATGCAAAATTTCTAGTGGTCTTGTCATTGAATATTCCTTTGATTTAAACCTGGTCTTTGTTTTCTTTCCTTGTTGACAATGCTTGCATAAAGTGTTGGTTGGATTCGTGATCTGGGGCATTCCTCTGGCTGCTTCTCTTTTGCTAACTTTGACAAGGTTATCAAAATGTATGTGACCCATTATTTTGTTCCATAGCCAACTTTCATCTTCCTTTCCTATACAACACTTTTCATTTCCAATTTCACTTAACACATATATGTTGCTTGAAGTTCTTGCAGCTATAGCGACCAATTTCCCTGAACCTTCTTTTCTTATCTCACACTTTTGTGAATCAAAAGTAACTTTATGACCTTGGTCACACATTTGACTCACACTTAGAATATTATGTTTCATATCTTCTACTAGTAGAACATTTTCTTCCTTTTCATTCTTGTTCCCAATTCAGACTATGCCTTTTCCAATGATTTTGGCTGAATCTTCATTTCTGAAGGAGACTTATCCATCTCTTTCCTTTCATAATGTAAGAAACTTGTCTTTATCACCTGTCATGTGTTTTGAACATCCACTATCAACATACCAACCATGTTTCTTCTGCTTAGCTATTAGAGAAATTGTGTATTCTTCATTGCTATACTGATCTTTCTTTCTTATCCATGTCATTTTTTGAGGTTCCTGTCTGTGACTGTTGTTATTTTGTTGAGGTTCTTTAGGAAGGACTTCCATTTTGCAATCTTTGGCCACGTGTCCAAAATTGTTACATTTGTAACATTCCATTTTAGTGCTCAAAGATTCAAACATGTTGTAACTTATTCTCTATGTTTCACTAGGGCTTCTTGAATAACACCTTTGTGTATGAATCTCAAAGTTGTTATTGTTTCTGTTGTTAGCTCTGCAATTCACAGCTGTATGTCCAAAATTATTCCATGCATAACATAAACCAAAAAATATAGTTTGATACCTGGGAGTTGAAGATCTTCTGAAAGGAGGTGCTCTTATGAATCTTTCTTCTTCTTGAGGCTTATCTGTCTATTGTTGATTCTGAAATCTGAATGTTCTTGGTGGAGGAGTGTCCTTGTAATCTTCCTTCTATATCTTCCTATCCCCTTTGATTGTTTCTGCATAACTTTTTGGATATGTTTCTTGCTCTTTTGTTTTGGAGCTTGATCCCTTTTTTGTTCGATTGTATCCAAGTCCGAACTTGTCAAGATGAGATTTTTTACTGTTTATAATGTCATCCAGAACTTTTGAGCTACTCTGCATATTTTTCTTTTGAATATCATTTCTTAGTGCAACAATCTCTGCTTCCAATTTTCCAATGATCCTATCCTTTTCTTCTAGCTTTTCTTTGAGTGCTTCATCAATTATTTTATCTTATTCTATTTGAGCCTTCAATTTTGTGATCATTTGTTCTGATTCTCGAGTATCATTTTCTTATCTAGTTGTGCTTGTAGTTTCTTTTTTTTCTTGTTTTCTCTTCTGATAACTTCTATGGCTCTCGAAAGTCAACTTTCGCCTCTTCAATTTCTTCTTCTACCTTTTCATATTCTTCTTCGAATTCTTCATATTATTCTTCAGAGTCTTTTACTGCCATGAATAGAACTCTTCTTGTCTCACTATCACTGACTTCATCTTCATCTGATGATGATATATCTTCTTTGGTGCATAAGATTTTCTTGAAAATTTTCTTTGTAGTTCTTCTACCTTTATATGCGTGTTTGCCTTTTGAGTAACTTTCCATCATTTTTATTTTTCTTATGAGGACATTTGTTAGAAAAATGACCAATACCATCACAATTAAAATAAATTAAAGGAATATTACCTCTATACCTATCGTCGGTTCCCTTGTTCAGTCTTTTGACGAAGTTGGCCACTTCTTCATCATCTTCCGAGGCGTCATTGCTGCTGCTATATTCTTCTTGTACCTTTTTCTTTTTCTTTGTTCTTTTGGATGATTTGAAGGCTGCTTCTTTTACATCTGGATTTTCTTGTTCAGTTCTCATTTCATATGCTGTGAAGATTCCATGCAGTTCATCCATGCTTATTGACTTTAGATCCGATCTTTCTTCTAGTGATGATATCTTAGGGTTAAATCTCATAGGAAGAGATATTAGTACCTTTTGAAAAATTACAGATTCTTCGATTTCTTCTCCCAATCCTATTATTGTGTTCATTGTTTCATCAACTCATAAGAAGTGGGATGCAATATTATCATCTTCCTTCATTTTTAGTTGTTTGAACTGACCTCTGTAAGTTTGAAGCTTTGTTTCTTTGACTTTTGTATCTCCTTCATAAATATTTAGAAGCTTGTCCCAAATATCTTTAGCGGATTTACAATGTCCAACTTTGGTGAATACTATATCACTGAGACCATTCAAAAGTGAATTTTTGGCTTTGGAATTATTCTCACCGAGTTTCACTGCTTTTTCATTTGTTGGTGGAATTGCTGGTGCTATGTATCCATCTACAATTGATTGCCAAACTTGGAATCCATGTTCATGTATATATGTCTTCATCCTTATGCTCCAAAAAGCATAATCTGTCCATCAAATTGTGGTATTCCATTTTTATACAAGTTGGTACTCTCCATGATCTACCTTTCAGTGGTTAATCTGATTTCTAAAGGAACCTACTCTGATTCCAATTATTGGATTAATGAGAGGGGGGGTGAATCAATAATAGCGTAATTATAATCCTTTTTCTCCAAATAATCCAAGTGTTATATCAATGTAAAATTATTATCCAATAATGAGCAATAAGAAAATCACACACATACATAGTACACCAGTGTTTTATTTGGAAACCAAAATCGGGAGAAAAGCACATAATGATTTTTCTTATATGTCTTGAAGAATTACAATCATTGGAAGCACCAACTTCCTTTGTTTTCTAGATGCAACTAGAAGGAGGCTCCAACCCCCTAGTTTCTCAGGCTACAACCTGAGGGAAGCTCCAACTCCCCAATTCTCTGGCTACAACCAAAAGGAGGCTACAACCCCTTATGTTCCCCGGCTACAACCACCTGTCCTTGCCCCATCCAACCGCCTTGAAATATAAGTAGAATGATGGAACCACTGTCAACCTGTCACTGTGAGATATACTGATGTACAACTATATCAACCTGTACTACTGACATGTAACCATTCTGTACAACTTCCCTGTAATAAATCTATACTTGAATTGAACATGTATCTAAAAACGTACAATAGGTACGTGACCTATAGAACTGCAGCCCACGTATGTACATGCACTATATGTTATGCATCCTGCATATGTACGAGCCCTCACTGTTATGCAACCTGTGTATGCTTTCTAAAAACTAGGGTTTCCTTTTTCTTGAAAAATTCTGACCCTCTGTTACTTCTTTCACATAGATCTATAACCTGTCACTATATCCAGACTATAACTATACCATGTGCATGCATCGTCATACATAACCTTTACTCAAGGCAAATATGTCTCTCTCTAGTCATGTGACACATAGGTGTGTGTAATCATGAAAAAGTATAATATCCCTCACATGATCTTAGTCATCAAACCCTTTGTGATATTCAGCCTCTCAATACATCAACTACTACAAAAATACAAGCTCTCAACCATGTACCATAAAAACCCTTATCCATATGCCAAGAAATACAAGATGTGAATCACAAGAAGTATCAATGATGAACATGCCAGCACTATATTTCTGTAGATATGACTTATATAGAAAATCCCATGTAGACACTAGTCTCTCTAGGGAGAATCCTCAAATCTTCATTGGCATTCCTCATGCATACATCAAAATCCAACTGTTCATAGAAATAAGACATACCTTTTGAACCAATGGATGGATCTGATGTATCTGAGCACTTTAGACCTTCCTGGGAGCTTGATCTTAGAACCTAGAACCTCTGCATATTCATCTTCTCAATTTTCATGGCTTTACCAACATGTACTCACCCTATACACAGCCAGCCTGTGCATGTACTCACCCTATACACAGACAACCCACGTACATGTATGCACCTTATACACAACCAACCCACATATGTATGTTCCCTGTACACAAACAACCCGCGTACATGTACTCAACCTATACACAGATAGCCTGCATATGCTTTAGAAAATAGGGTTTTTTGTATTCGTTGTAATTCTAAGAATTTCACCAGAAACCCTTCGTGCTACCTTAGACGTTCGCCACTTCATATGTATCCACAAGTATTTACAATAAGATTTACACATGAAAATAGATATACAATATGTACAAGTGTGTCTTTAATGAGTGAGATTTGCCTCTTATTTATATCTTCATGTAGCCTTACACTTTCCTTATTTTAGGGCTTCTTCATTTAAAATAATTTCTTTTGCAATGCACTTTGACCCTTGGGGGCTTCTATAAGACTTATGAGGGGTTCTCCAACTTCATATGGTCATAACTCTCTAACCGTGAGGAGTTATGTGGCGTTCCACATACCAACGAAAATGGCATGACAAGAACTATCCATCTAGGATAGTTTCACTTACAAATTCATTGTCCTTCATCTCATTATTCCACAATTAAGCATGTGTTCTCTCACTCTGCAAAGCATCTTCCCATGAGGGCTTTCACCATAAGGGGACCAATTTGGAGTTCATCCATATTTACTTCTTATCAAACATGACAAGACAATAATGAGTCATCTTTACATCAAACAAACTTGGGTCCATTACCCAAACCTTTGTGCTACCAGGCTTTCTTCAAGGGTTGACATCAATGACAACCAACCTTAATCAACAGTTTGTTTGATGTATAATAGTATGACTTTTAATATATTTGAAGGTAATACTATTATGGATGGATAGTACATGTCATGCCATTTCTAGTGCTATGTGTAACGTCACATAACTCCTCACGGTTAGAGAGTTATGGCCATGTGAAGTTAGAGAATTCTCATGAATCATCTAGAAGCCCCAAAAGGTCAAAGTAGTCAAAGTGGTTGCAAAGAAGAAATTATTTAAATAATAAAGTGAAGTGATGAGTGTACTATAAGTCAAAGTGGATACAAAATAAATTATTTAAATAATAAATTTAATGGAGAAATTACTAAGTGAACAAGTGGTTAGAAGTGGGTTAACCCTAAAATAAGGAAAGTGGGTTAAGATGGTTAGAAGGTAATTTAAAAAATAAAGTGAAGTGATGAGTGTATTATAAGTCAAAGTGGATACAAAATAAATTATTTAAATAATAAAGTTAATGGAGAAATTACTAAGTGCACAAGTGGTTATAAGTGGGTTAGCCCTAAAATAAGGAAAGTGGGTTATGATGGTTAGAAGGTAATCCCTTAAGGAAGCTACATGAAAGTATAAATAAGAGGCAAGGGTCTCTCATTTTTAAATCACACTTGAGAATATTGAATATCTACAAGTGAATGAGGTAACCAAAGGATGTCTAATCCGAATTTTAGAGGGAAGGTGAAGTAAAGAAGGCCGAAATTCAAGGGAGGATAAATTATTTTGATGATGTTTTCTAAGGTATGTTATTTACAGGTCATCTCACGATTTTCACAATAAATTTTTTTATAGAATGACTCGGAATGTGAAATTGGGAGGTCATTGAGGAAACATATCCAAGTATATGTGATACAAATTTCAGCTTGTGGGTCGTTGTATTTTTGGAGTTACACTCAGTGAAAAATAGGGTTTTTGGCTAGTCCTGAAACTAGTCTAAAACATGTGTTTCGGGTAGAAACGTCATAAATTCTTCATAACAGATCCAAATTTAGTAATACCAAATGTGTTGGTTAGAGTACATTCTGTATTATTCTTTGTACAATTTTTAGATCTGTAAAATAAATATTCTGTGTGGTGCACTCTCTACAAGTTCGCTCTCTAGAATAAGTCAGAATTCAATAAGGTATGCCATTTTTTCTATAACTCATTTTCTGAGAGGATCCAAGTAGTGAAACCTGGAGGAATTGTATAAAAGACACTGAAGAACATTGTGTACTATTTTCAAATCTTTATTCATTACAGGTACATAGTTATGATTATTGTATGTTAGGGTTGTTGACTAATCCAAAATTAGTCATGCGAGACTAAGGTAAAGTTTGATGAAAGTGAAAGTCTCTTGTTGTTAAATTTAATAAAGTTTTGAAGGTATGTGATCATATGCCCCAGGTCTATTACAGAGTTACAAATTAGATTTTTATGACAAAATTGACGAGGGGTTTTGGTTGAGGTACATGTTCGGTACATGTTGAGGTACAAGTTGGTGCATGGTTGATGCACTTGTTTATGGTACATGTTTATTACAGGTTGTTTGGATAGGTTATTGTGACAGGTTATTTTTACAGGTTTGGTGCATGGTTGATGCATTTTTTTATTGTACATGTTGAGGTACAAGTTGATTTATGGTAAATTTTGGCACATGTTATTGGTACATGTTGTTATAGGTTGATTACAGGTTGATTGGTATAGGTTTACAACAATATATCTCACAATGATAGTGTGGAAGTGGTTCCATCATTCTACTTATACATTAAGGTGGTTGGATGGGGAAATGAAAAGTGGTTGTAGCCACCTTATGGTTGTATTTAGAAAACATAGTAGGTTGTAGCCTCCTTTTGGTTGTATTCGGAGAATTAGGGAGTTGGAGCTTCCTTCAGGTTGTAGCCTAAGAAACTAGGGGGTTGGAGCCTGCTTCCAGTTGCAGCTGGAAAACAAATGAAGTTGGTTCTTCCAATGAATGTAATTATCAAAGACATATAAGAAAAAACATTCTGTGGTTTTCTCCTGCTTTGGGTTTCCACGTAAAAACATTGGTGTATTATGTATGTGTATAATTACTCATTTGTTCATTGTTTATTTACTCTGCAACTATTGGATGATAATGCTACATTGATACAACACTTTCATTTTGTGGTTAAAAGGGATTATTTCTCTATTACTTATTCACCCCCTCTCAGTAATCCAACAATGGGTATCAGAGCAGGTTCTTTCAAGAATCAGTTTAACTACTGAAAGGTAGATCATGGAGAGAAACAACAGGTATAAACATGGAATACCACAATTTGATGGATAGAAGTATGCATTATGGAGCAAAAGGATGAAAACATATATACAGGAATGGGGATTTGAAATTTGGAAATCTATAGTAGATGGATACAAAGAACCAGTAGTTCCGCCAACAAGTGAAAGAGAAATAAAACTCAGTCAAAATAATTCCAAATACACAAATGCACTTCTTAATGGTCTTGGTGAATCAATATACACCAAAGTTATGCATTGTAAATCCGCTAAAGATATTTGGGACAAACTTCAAAATATTTATGAAGGAGATTCAAAATTCAAAGCAACAAAGCTTCAAACTTAAGATGAAGGAAGATGATAATATTGCAGCTTACTTCTTAGGAGTCGATGAAACAATAAATGAAATCATAGGATTGGGAGAAGAAATTAAAGAATCTGTAATTTTTCAAAGAGTACTAAGATATCTTCCTATGATATTTTATCCTAAGATATCAGCACTAGAATAAAGAGCATATCTAGACTCATAAGGTCTTCAACTCCCAAGTATCAAACTATATTTTTGGGTTTATGTTATGCATGCAATCATTTTGGACATAAAGCTGTAAATTGTAGAGCTAATAGCAGGAAAATAAACAACTTTGAAAGTCATACACAAAATGGTTATCCAAGAAGGCCTATTGAAACACAGAGAAGAAGCTACAACAGGTTTGAATCATTGAGAATTGAAGTGGAATGATACACGTGCAATAACTTTGGACACATGAAAAAATATTGTAGAATGACTATCCCTCCTAGAGAACCACAACAGAACAAAAACAATCACATACATGAGCCTCAGAAGAGAACATGGATAAGAAATCAAAATCAGTATAACAATGAAGAATACACACTCACCCTACAAGCTAAGAAGAAGAAGCATGGCTGGTATGTTGATAGTGGTTATTCAAAACACGAAGAATGGGTGAACAAAGAACAAGTCCCGGAGATCACAAGATTGGAAATAAAACAAGATGAAGAAAATTCTACAGAGAAAAGGAAACATGTCAGATACAAAAAGATTTGGAAAATAACTAAAAGAAAATAAGGATGGGTAAATAAGGAACAAGTTCAAGGGATTGTACTTTCAGGCACTTTAGTGAAATATGAATCCACAGACAGAAAGAAAGAAGTCATATCTCAGAGAGATGATGAATCTACTAACAAAGATGATGATGAATACACTTCAAAGCATGAATTGTTCTGAGCCATCCGGCTTAGAGAATCCCAGATAATATGAATAATAGACAGGGGGAGTCTATGTGGTAGTTGAGACAGACTAGAGAACCATCCTTCGAGAAACTTACAGAATTTGAGTAGACAGATTCAATGCATTTAGTTAGTATAAGTACAATATGATAGATTGATCAGTTGCAGTAGTACTTCATGATAATGCAATGAAATATGAGTCAACATTGTGGACAGTTGTGTAGCAGAGTCTTGAATAGTATGGACATATATGGACATGAAATCATCTTTTATGAACGAGGAACTTGAAAAATAAATCTACATTGAACAACTGGTTCCTAGAGCATGGTACTCTAGACTGGATAAATAACTACAATAAGCAGGGTTCAAAAAAGGAAGTGTAGACATCAACCTCTACATCAAGGTAACTCAAGATAGTATTTTATTAATTGAATTTTATGTTGATGATATTATTTTTGGAAGTAATGATGACAGGTTAAGCCAACAATTTGCAAAGGATATGTAGAATGAAATTGAAATGTCATTACTCGGAGAACTATCCTTCTTTCTGGGTCTTCAAATATGTCAAAGCAACCAAGGAATTTTTATTTCTCAAACTAAGTATATAAGAGAAATGATAAAGAAGTTTGGAATGGAAGATTGCAAACCAGTTACCACTCCTATGAAAACAAGTTTGTTACACATTATTTTGGTCATTCTAATGATGATATCACAGACATGTGTTCAGGCTCCCAACATGACTTTTTTCCTGAGAAAATAAACTTCTTTCCTCCTCTACAAGGATTCTTTTTAGAAAGGGTCCGCAGGCTGCCCATACTACACAGTGCGAAAATCTATCATTTCCGCGGGCTGCTCTATGTCTGGCCCGCGGGATTTCCACAAGATGCTACATAGGAAGGGTGCAAAAACGTTCCAAAGATAAAAGAGGAAAGAGGTTTCTCGAAGTTTCTATAAGGGGAATATTCTAGAGTGTGAGGTGGCGTCCATATGGTTGCGATCCTACAGGTTTTTTTGATTTGGTGGGATCATCCTCATCATTTTAACCACTTCACCTTCTCCTATATAATCATGGGCTTCTCATGGAAAAGGTTAAGAAAGAAGAAGTAATATTAAGTAGATAATTGATGAAAGAATAGGTTGAAGACTATGTGAAGAATCATGTTTTTGTTGATGCTTGAGGTCTCCATTTGTCCATCAAGATTTTGTGGATTATCTTCATGTGAATTTTGGAGCAAGTGTATGTGTTTGTTGGAACAAAGGACCACTAAAAGGGAACTTGCGACATCAAGGCAATTTAGTTGTATCTTCTACTTTTCATTAATATAATACAGTGGCACGTCTCTTTCCCATAAAATGATTAGTGTTTTATTACATGACTCCTTGATCACATGTTTAGGTTGTCATTGAATTCTTCTATTTATGCTTTCATGTTGGTGGGTTTGTGTTGTCATAGATCTGATTCCACAAGAGCACTAGAGTGAAACAAGGACAACAAAGATATAAGGAAGCAATTCATAAGGTATGTTATCTATTCCTCTTTGGATAGTAAACTCAATGATTGCAACTTAGGGAAAGCGTCTTGTTCCGTCTTGTTTTGTTCTAGATCTAGGTGGATCTAGGGGGATCAGTTCATGTCTGCATCTACCAATTTACCCAATAACAAAATTGGCGACTCCACTGGGGAAGACAACTTGATTGTGGTTTTTTTTGGCCATTTTATTTTGACCTATTCTTTTTACTTGATATCAATCTCTGAGTCTCTGAAAGACCCATTCACTCTCCCTGGGCTTAAAAGTCCGCCTAGATGTTTTTCCTTTTTCCCCAAATTTCTTGATTTTTCAAACACGTCCGCACTGCACCTTATAGATAGCCTGTAGAAACCATTCATTTCCGCACCCTGGTGGTTTTTTTTAGCGTGGGATTTCCACACCCTGCATGTTTTTGGCTTGCGCAAATCATTCATTTCCGCACTGTGTTATACTACTCACCTGTGGCGGTGTTTGAATTTTTTTTTGGTTTGGGTTTTGGCCTCTACTGTTGTCCAGTTTTTATTTAGTCAGCTGGGCAAGGATTTTTAATGCCAATTCTTGACTTCTTCTGATTGTTTCAGCTTGATCTTGATTGGTTTCGGAAATCGAACTCTTATCTTTTGATCTTTTTTCAATCTTTGTTTTTGACTTTTATCGACAAGGATATAATCTCTAGACTTGCGTCTGAGTGCTTGCTCGATTAAAGGTCTTGGTTTGGATTTGGATTTGTAGGTGGGTTACATCTTATGGATTGCTTAATGATCAAAAAAACATTTCTTATTCGTATTTGAAGAGACATTTTCTTGTCAATTTTTATTTTTATCTCCATTGAAAGGTCAATTTGGGTGTTTGTTGAGTGTTTTATTTTCATTGATTGCTTATCCTTTCTTAGTTCCATCCCTGTTTTGGTTTCTCGAAAGGAAAAAATTAAAGTCTTTTTAGTCTTTTAGGTAATCATTTATACAAAAAATATTGTCATTCAAAAAATTGAAAGAGAACGAATAGTGAAATTACATTGTTGATGATTGTTTGGTACTACATTCAAAGAAAGGAATTGTACATCATAGTTTGCATTGTTCCAGCAAAATACTTTCTCCTTACTGTAGATAGAATTCATCGAAGAAAATTTTTCATCATTCATTTATATTTTCACTTTATTGGGTCAAAGTCTTACACAAAATTTGTTTCATTCTTGTCTCCCTCTCGAGTAACAACAACCTTTAATAATATTACGTAAATCTAAAACTTAACTAGTAATTTTTCTAGGGCTCTTTTGCACCAACATTAGCTAGGCTAGAGATTTGGAATAGGCAGTGAGACACACTCTCCAAAGAAAAAAACACAGAATAGTATCTTGTTATAGGGAGTGTTCAAATCCATTTGCAACATTTTGTCCTGGGAAGCCCTTCTCACACAAGGGTCAAACCTGAGGTCGCCTTCAGATTGGCAGAGTTACTCACCCTAATTTGTTGATCTTAGTGTAGAGATTGCACGTATTATGGGGGTCGCTTGAAGGTATACCCACAATGTTGAGTGGAAGCCTCTCAAGTTGATTTCGGGCTCGATACCCTACCCTTGAGTGTGGATTGGATTGTCGAATGTTTCCCCGGGCATCGTTGTTGTTTGTGGTAACTTTAGTAGCCTATCTTCTTAGGGTCTTACACAAGGTGACTGTGGAGGGGAAAGTCTCCACGGTACTTGGAATCAACGTTGGCCAGACTCACTCGGGCTCCTTGGAGGGTATACTCACAATTATGTGTGGGAGCTTGCACCAAGGTGTAAGTCCGTTAAGAAGGTCGTCAACGTAACTTTTCCACCCTAGCCCAACACCTTCTTGTCTCGACTTCACGACGTTGGATTTCATCACCAACTAGTGACTTCAGAATAGGAAGGTTTTGTTTGCTTGGTTTTGATTCCTAGATTCTACTAGCGAGTGTTGTTTTTTAACATAGTTGGCCATCGAGTTTTTTCGTAGAATTTTCGGTTCAACCAACATTGACCCTCCACGTCATTCACATAGGATGTAAGGACTACCTCCAGAAGATCTGAAAGTTTCTCAACCTTTTCCTCCTAACCCACCAGAGGACTCTCCTCAACAGAGTGAGATCCAGGACCACGTACCTTCACAACCAGAAAGGACCGATTCTCTAGAGATATTTCAGGTTGTTTTTGACCCTCTAGAATCTTTCTGCCTACCTCCTGGATACGAGAGACGTATTCTCTGACTCAATTCATCCGGAGAACTTTTTGTCGACACTTTTGGATTACCTCCCAAAATTGTCACCTGCTTAAACGAGGACCCTTTTTGGGCCACTGACATAGCTCAGACTCTGACTTCTAGAAGGAACCCTCCTATTTCAGAAACAGGAGTTGAAATACCTACCACTTATGAACCACTTAAAACATCTTACACGTTTATGATACCTTTATATCACTTTAACAATACAACGTGCTATTATTTTCCTGGTTCAGAAGCATTGTCATTTGGTTCCAGTTCAACCATCCCTCTTCAGCAGGCCCATTCCATGATGATCCCATATACTATGATTATTCCCATCAAGAATACGGTGGCTATCCAAACACCTATTGGCAGACCACTTTTACCTAGTCAAATCCCATCACTTCCTCTTGGGTAAAATGCGTTGAATGCTTCTATTCCCATTCCTACCTAAGTTCCATCTAGAAATCCTAGAGTCTTTACTCCTCCTGGGCACAATCCTGTTGCTGTTTTTATTTTGACACTTCCCCATCCCCCCCCACAGGGCCTTAACCCCCTCTCACCAATGGATCTGACCCTAGTGGAATTACTCAGTCTTTCACACCTAATTATCAGATTCCTTTTGGTAGACAATTTAATCCTGGGGGCCAATTTCAACCCCCTCTTGGAGGTCAAACCCCAATGGGGAAACAACCTCCAGTCAAAGGACAACCCCCACCCACCCCATCCTATGGACAGAACATCCCGACAACTTTAGCCCAGTATTGGAACTTTCTTACCCAAGGTAATACTCAATCGATTGGGGGGAAACAGCCTCAAGTCACCTCTTTCATACCCCTTGGTATGAACCAACCTTACCCTGATACCTCCAATCCCATTTGGGGTTTGAAATTTCCATCTACTATCCCTTTCCAAGGGAACGTACCTAATCAGTACAACCCCACGGGCTACCTGCCACCACACCAACAACTGAATATGCCTGGATCTTCGCATCATATGCAAAATTCTTACGGTCCTACTAGTGTACCGATGGGACTTCCTCCCCAAAGTCACCAATACCCTCAAGTAAATAGAAAGTTACCCTTTTTGTCCACTTTAGACCTCCCTGATCTGTTTAGAATTTTGAATGACCCTATCTGTCACTCTCCTCATTGGCCTGTCATACCAGCCAAACTACCATCCGACATTCCTAATTTCTACGGTAAACCAAGAGAGGACCTGAACAATCATGTAATGGCTTTCCACCTTGGTGTTCATCCAAATCTTTGATGGATGACTCCATTCAGTTACGTCTTTTTCAACGAAATCTCATAGGTTCAGCCGCGAAGTGGTATATAGAATTACCACGAGCCTTCTTCACAGATTTCAATACCCTAGCTATGGATTTCCTCACTCACTACTAGTTTCCAATATGTTATGAAACGTGAACCGATATTTTGAGTTCTTTCAAGCAAAGTAAAACCACTCATATCTCCGATCACATTCATGAGTGGAGACGAAGACGACGTCTAATCAAACTTGATCTTCCTGATCATTTATTGGAAGAATGGTTCACGAAATCCTTCGTGAATGACATCCATAAAGACATTGTTATGGATGGAGTTGTCACAAAAGAATAGGCGATCAATCGTGCCCAGTATCTTGATCTTGTTTATTCACAAATAGGTACTCTTTATGATCTTCTCCCTGATGCACCTCATCCTTCTACCACAACCACCTCAACAACCCCAATAGCTTCTCATGCCGCTGATGGTGTGATAGGTACTTTCCATTCCCAACCTCAATCTATGCAGACCTCTCACCTCACACCCAAATCCCATGCTTCTAATTTTCAAACTGCTCTGATTCCCATCCCTCCCACTGGTAAAACTTCAGAAGTGAACATCGTTCAATCAACTCCTACCAGTAAGAATAAATCCAAAAAAGGGAAGGGTAGGAATAAGGAGGATAAAAATAACAATCCACAATCTGACAAGACCAAGACACAACCTTCTGATGATAAGGATAAATGCAAACCTCACTATCTTTGCCTTATCTGTGGTGATGATCACTACACGAAGGACTGTCTGAGACATGCTGAGGTCACGAAGTTCCTCCAAGGGACCCCAAAACCTCCTACACCTGTTGTCTTGTCTCAACCCTTCCCTTCTCAACAACAGGCTCAATTGGTCATCCATGATCAACCTTCTTCCTCCACTACCTTTTATGTACTTATGTGTAACGGTAATTCGAAGAAGAATGACATCACACTTACCACTCGTGCCAAAGATTACTCTTCTTCCATGGAGAAAGTTGACGATATGCCACCTCCGTTGGTTCAACAATCTCCCTTGACTCCACCTTCTAACAGTCCTCTTCATCTCGAACAACTGATCCCTAATACAATCCTTCTCCCTCCTCCTAAGGGCGTGGTTTGGAAGTATGCCTTCAATCCCCATGTGCGTGCTGCCTAAAACTACAATATCGTAGAATATCTGGCACAAGCACCATTTGCAATGTTAGCACTCAAATTCCTTTAGAGTTGTCCTACACAATGAAAGGCACTATTGAAATCTATCAGTGGAATCGACCCTATGGATACAAATTTAATAATCTTTGACTTTGAAGATCACATTCCAAGGTTACCCCCTTAGCTCGCGTTTCAAATACAAGTTGTTGTCACCGACAAGAAAATTTGTAGAATAGTTATTGATGAGGGTTCCTCGACATGCGTCATGTCTATCACATGTTGGAAAGCCATTGACTCTCCTTCCTTAACTGAATCACACAACATGCTCAAAGCCTTTAATGGCTCTGGATTTAAACCCTACGGTGTTCTCCCTTCATTGCCTATTACGTTAGAAGGCAAAATGGTCAACGTTGAAGTTGATGTCTTTGACACACCTCTCGATTACAACCTCTTACTTGGTCATAGCTAGATCGATTCCATGCATGCAGTTGTGTCTACTCTTTTCTGTATCATGCACTTTCCACATTAGGGAAAAGTAGTTACAGTAGACCAACTGGCCTTATTTAACTATGATACACGTACCAACAACGTACCTTTCATTGCAAAGACACCCCCTGGGTATGAGAATGTCGATGTGGGTCTACTAAAAGATTCCACTCTGATGGGTATGTTTCCAATCCCACCACCCGACGTTCCACCTCCTTTGGTTGCCTCGATTAACATCATCTCCACCTCTGTCCATGAAATTCCTGCATCTTCTGACCCATGGATAGTACCCAAACCTAGTGATTATCTTCACTGTGATGACCATATGCCTTTAAGTCCGGTTGAATCCGACTACCAAGCCATTCAATCAGCTGACCCTTCTACCCCCTCTCTTGGTGATTCATCTCCTGATCCGTTCCATGCTATTTTTCCCATGGACAAGATGATTATGTCAGTTATGTCCATGGAAGATACCCCTTGGGAGGATGGACATCATCGTTCCATTCTCTTTCTCGAACAACACACCATCGAGAGTTACCAACAGATCTTGACTTCATCGACCGTTGTCATTATTTCTTCGGTTCCTGAATCCACACACGATGTGTTATACAAAGGGAAATTAAGTAACATTTCACCCACCATCCCCCTCGACATATCTATTAAACCTGGAGTTGTTGAAAATGTCCACATCGAAGCTTCATGTTCCACCGATGAGGTTGTCACATATAAGTCACTTTTTCAAGAATTTCGTGACATCTTCGTGTGGAGCTACGAAGATATCTCAGGTATTGACCCTAATATTGTTGTACACAAAATTAAGACCTACCCGGATGCTAAACCTGTCCGACAGAGACTTTTCCCGGTCCACCCTTGTAAAGTAGCTGCTATCAAGCTTGAAGTTGAAAAACTTCTTAAAGCTGACTTTATTTATCCAGTGGCTTTGACTAATTGGGTATCAAATCTAGTTCCAATTAACAAGAAACAAGGTATGATCTGTGTCTGTGTTGATTATAGGGATATCAATAAATCTTGTCCTAAGGACAACTTTCCTACCCCCTTCGTTGACCAAATCGTCGACGATTGCGCCATAAGTGAAATTTTCTCTTTGATGGACAGTTTCTACGGATATAATCAAATCAATATCTTACCTGCATATCAACACAAAACCGCTTTCATTTGTCCTTGGGGCACTTTTTCCTACTGGAAACTACCCTTCAGTTTGAAAAACGCCAGTGCAAAGTTTCAACTTGCTATGTCTTATGCTTTCCAAGATATTAAGCACATTGTACAACCCTATTTAGATTACCTACCGGCGAATTCCATGCATCGTACTGATCATCCGGCCCACCTCCGAGCCATTGTCCTTTGCTGTCGGTTCTATCGTATACGCTTAAACCCACACAAATGTTTCTTTTATGTGGAGTCCGACCGACTCTTGGGATTTATTGTGTCATGTCAAGGGATCAGGGTAGATCCTTTGAAGGTCGGGGAAATTCTCAACCTCCCTCCTCCTTCTTCACTTCGCTAGATACAAAGTTTGCAATCGAAGGAAAACTTTCTACGTCGTTTTATCCCAAACTACGCTAAGTTAAAACTTGGATTTACTCGAATATTAAAGAAAGTCTCTGAGTTTGTATGGGACACCACTGCCAACAAAGCATCTGACGCTTTGAAATTGACTTTAACATGTACCCCACTACTTTTCTTGCCTGATTATAGTTGAGATAATTTCCTTTATCTCGTTTCTTCGGACTTGACCATCGCCATGGTTCTGGTCCAAGAAGATGATTTACATGACGATCATTTCATTTATTATTTGAGTCAGAGTCTCATGACTATCGAAGCCAAGTACTTACATGTTGAAAAACTGGCCTTGGCAACTGTTCAAGCTATCCAACGTTTCCATCACTATATTCTATTACACAAGACCATTGTAATTTCAGATTGCAACCCTATGCAACACATTCTTACACGTCAATTGCTAGGGGGAAAATACTCCAAATGAATAGTGATTCTCCAGGAGTTTGACTTAGAATTCAAATGCGCTAAGTCCAAGAAATCCTTGGTGTTTGTAAAACTAATATGTGACCTTCCCTCCGCTGAGACAAAAAAAGTGGCAAAGGATTCCTTACCCGACGAATCCCTTTTTCTGATCATTTATGATGATGTTTGGTATGGAGATATTATCATTTATCTCCAGACTCAACCTTTTCGGCCAGACCTCTCTAGTACATACCGTCGTCACATCCGTTATCAATCCCGTCAATACATCATTCTCGGTGACACTCTTTATTGTCGAGGTGTTGACACTATCTTACGTCGCTGTCTCACCTTTGATGAGGTCGAGAAAGCTTTGAATGACTGCCACTCTGGAGCATCTGGCAGTCATATGTACAGGTATGCCACTGCCCAAAAGATCTTGCGCATTGGGTACTTCTAGCCTTCTTTATTTAAAGATTGTATAACTATCATCCAAAAATGCCACACTTGCCAAACATACAACCATAAGATCAGATCTCATCTCGCTCCTCTACACCTTGTATTTTCTGTTGGACCTTTCGCTAAGTGGGGTATCGATTTCATGAATTTTAACCCTCACTTGGACAGGGGGCATGGATACATTATCGTAGCCATGGATTATTTCACGAAATGGGCCGAGGCGATGCCTACATTCGACAATACAAGAAAAACTACATCTCTATTCATATTCAATCACATCATTACACGATTTGGAATCCCACAGTCTATCGCCATTGATCATGGTAGCCACTTTCAGAACTTCATGATGTCTGAGCTCACAAAAAAGTTGGGTCTTCGACATGAAAACTCAACTCCCTACTACCCACAGGCCAATGGCCAAGTTGAAGCAATCAACAAGGTTCTTATCATCATGCTTTGACGAATTATAGGAATTCACAAAACAAGTTGGCACACGATGTTGTTTTCAGCATTATGGGCTTATCGGACATCCGTGAAGTCTTCCACAAGGTTTACACCTTTCCAATTAGTGTATGGTTTAGAAGTTATCTTATCGATTGAATGTGATATCCCATCATTAAAACTAGTCATTGAACTTCTTCCAAACACCTATGTTGAAGAAGAACGTCTGTTGTATCTTATGCAATTGGACAAAGCCCGTCGATATGTCGCCCTAGTTATTGAAACCCAAAAGAAACACGTTAAGGCCCAATACGACAAACATGTCAAACCACATGTTTTCTCTGAGGGAGATCTAGTTCTTCTCTATGAAGAAGATCATGATTTTCTAGGTGCCGGAAAATTCGAAGCTATGTGGCAAGGCCCTTATATCGTCAAACGAGTGTTGGAGAAGGGATCCTACGAGTTAGTAGATTATGATGGCATTCCTTTGAGTGAACCCAGAAATGGGATTTACTTAAGGAAGTAATATGCTTAGACTATCTTTTCATGAGTGCTTGTATTTTACTGTATCATACTGTTGTGTGCTACGTTTGTGTGTTTTTTCGTTATTCGGTTTCTACCCTGGATCGCTTATCTTGCATTGTGCTTGGTTTTCAAATGTCGGAGTCTTCATTACCCTACCTTGGCTTCATTGATGGAGATAGTCATAGCACTCATAACCTAGCTTCTGTTGCATGGGAAATATATGCACCCACGAACAAACTTATCAGTCTACATGGTGTTTGCCTTGGTCGTGCAACCAATAATATAGTGGAGTATAGCATCGTCATCGAATTGTTGACTGATGCTATCTCACTTGGGATTCGTCGTCTGGTTATACAACTTGATTCGAAGGTAGTAATGCTACATTTAAGTACTGTCTATGTTATTCAAAGTCCTACTTTGTTACGGGTATATTTACAAATTCTCCTCTTGGAACGTTATTTTGATTATATTGAGTATTAACACATTCCTAGATGTCTAAATACATTAACTAATGCATTAGATAATTATGTGTTAGAAAGACATCTGAGAAATTTATAAATCCAATCACACATCACATGTATTATAAAAAGCAAAATAAGCCGATAGAATCCTCATGTACATATATATAACGATAAAAAAAATTTTACAATTTTTTTTTTTTTCGTTCGAAGACCAAAATATAAAAAATGAAGCTTATAGATTTTACAAAATTGGCATCATGGATGATGCTCTCGGTAACACACTACTGCTCCTGCTACCCTATGGAGAAATTGTCTCAATGGACCAGCCACACCTACAGTATGGCACTGGAAACACCTTGGGACCTCGCCAATCGACATATCTGGGATCCCTACAGTCAAACCCTCCAGATTCTGCTTGATTTCTTCATAGTCATCCACATCCCATCCTGCTACTACCGCTGCTTCCCCTCACCTCTAGACAAGGGATGTACCCTGGGGCCGGAATGGCCCTACATCTGTATGGTCAGGATATTTTTTTATTAGTCATTGGATTGAAAAACACATAAAAATATTTAATATTTTGAAAAACATTTACAAAAACACTATAAAAGAAAAATGTCTTTCTTACCTAGTTCCCCCCACTAAGAACCCTCAGGTAGCACTAAGTCAGGATCATTGTGAAAATCTAGCCTGGCATATGCATAGTCATCGATCATCAATATATGGGGATCTAGCCAATCAAAAAATGTGTCATTATATCTAATAATGGGGCCTGCCACATGTCGGGACATGAGATCACACCACCGCTTCACCCACAGATCTCGTGGTGCTGGTATATTCCAATATACCTGTAAGCGAAAGTGAGGGACTCTTTCTAGGAATAAAGATACCAAAATGGATCTGTACCCAAACTATTTCAGATCCCTGTTCTTGCTCTTGGTCAACTTGCTCTTCATACTACGGAGAAGCCCATCACACCAGTTGAACACACGAGGTTCCATGCATTCTATCGCATACTGGAAATAGATCTGCAGAGCCATGTGTGGGGAAGCACTCCCTTTTATCTGTGAAATGGTGAAAAGGATGGTTCTTAGGATTAGATCACGAACCCCTTTGATAGACACCTTACCTTTGCGTCGCTCGGCCCTGGGTTCACAATAGAGTCTAATGTATTCACTCATCGGTAAACCCCCACCTCGACCTCCTGTTAAGGTCACTTTCACCCCACGACATGAAATACCTGTCAAGAATTAGATGTCTTCAATGTCCAGGGAGATCACATGAAGACCCACATGGAATACTTGTCGGTTCACGTCCCACATACAGACCAAATATTCCAACAGTCTCAGTTGGGCTCTCATGCCCCGGATCTTGAAGAATTTTAATAAACCACACTGTCGTAGGGAATTTATGGTGCCTAGATCATTTAAATCCATTGCATCATCATCTTCATGCTCTCTTTCTCTCCACTCCAACATCTTTGCAATCAAAATACCTACATGGAGATGAAAGAAAGAAGTTAACACCTTTAATTATCATGATTTGGAATTCTTTTTGGTCCACCGTATCTTTTTATTTTTGGGTTTTAGGCCACCGCAACTGGGCCTTGGTTATAGAGTGGGGTTTCCACAAGTGAACCATTAGGCGCATGCAAAAATCATTGAATTCCATAGGCCCCAATATAGGGCACCTAGGGCGGCCCCAGCGTGCGCTTATGGTCCAAAACTTCACCCAAAAATTCATCTTTTAACATATTTAAATGAATTTTAAACCATTCAAAAGGAAGAAGACGAGGTACTTATTGTTTCCATGCAGACCGTTTGATGAATGATCGCTCGAGCTCTCCACAATTGACCGCCAAAATATGAGGTGAAAAAGGGCTTTTGGACAATTTTTTTGGTCAAATACAAATGAAATAGTGAAAACGAGTTCTTACCCCTATTTATCTCATTTTTTACTTTTTCTAAATATATTTTATATTATTTAAATATATTTTCTCAAAAACCTAATGGTCTCGTGAGTGTTGTTTCTCACAGATGGGAAGACTAGGGTTCCGAACAATAATGTATGGAATTTTTTTTGCAATTTGTTTGTCTTTTTCGTCGCATGCACGATTACTTTTTAGGGTTTTTTAGTAAAACCTTGAGGTTAGTCTTTGCTCATTCTCATGCTAAAAAAATGATGAGAACGTAACTGAGTATACTTTTGTCATATTTTTGTACTCATCATGGTAACACGAAAATAACGAAACTTACGGAGTAATCTTTAAGCTCTTTTCACACTCCTTAAAAACGAAAAGATTGTCGAGCAACCTTGTTTTGTTTATGCTCGTAAAATTATTCGAATAAAACATTCGACAGGCGATAGTTTATCACTTTTTCGGTCCTATCGAACTATTTTACGAAAAAGGAACTGAGAGAGTTCTCTTTTAAGTGTTTTTCCAGACTCTATAAACATGAAAAACCTTCGAGTTTTCTATCATTGGACTCATTAAACAGACATCGACAGACCCATATGGGACCGAATGACTCCTTCTTAGGGTTCGTTAAAAATACTCTGAGGGACTCATTTGAAGGATGAGCTGACATCAATAAGCATATGTTATCCTCCTCAATCTTGCATAAAAATAAAGAGGTACTCGCCATAAATGGTGGGGGGAAATTTGGGAAAGATACGTGTCTCTATATTTGTGTTAGTGGTAGTAAGAGTCGCTCTTGAACATGGAACCTCCTTTATCATTTGAATCCAGGTTGGGAAATCCATTTGCCTCTCATCTGACTTTTTGCAAGTTCATATCTTAGGTCGTCTTTGAGTCAATGTTGCCTAGCCCAGTGTTGTGCCATCCATATATTCACGAGAAGTTCAAACCAAACCCTCTATTGAGTCGGCCATCTGCAATTGTCAATTCATTTCATGTCAGCCTTCCTTGTGTCTATTCCAAATCATATTCATACTTTGCTCTACCCTAAATTTGTTACTTGTTTCGTGTCATTTGATGGGGGATACATCAAGGCCCTCCTGTGACGAGTCTTTTGCTGTCAACTTCAGCTCATTATCTAAGAACAAGACTTAGAAACTATTTAGTGCCTTGGAGCCTACATGCCTCAATGGTAGGTTTCTTCGCTTCCAACAGTGGATTTACATCATTGATCCCTGATTGAGAGATTCCATCGAGTGTTTGACCTAAACTCATTTATTCACACTCATTGGATTGTACTATCATACCTTGGGGGGAATTGACATCAATGGTGACTTCCCTCGCACTTGTTAACGATTTTCATTAATGATTGGTAATCACGTGGTTTCTAACCATGTTCAACTTCAACACCTGTAATCACATGGCTAGATTCATACTAATGGATGACAAGATTGAAAACCCTAGACCTCATCATTTTTTTGATCCAGGTTGTGACGGAGTACTTGTTATTTGAATTGGCACATAGATCCACTTTGTATGTTTTGTGGTTATGTCTGTATCTAAGTCTTTCCAATACATAGATCCACAGTGTATTCCTGGTGGCTATGTAAAATCTTGATGACATGGATCCACAATGTATAATTGGTGGCCATGACTTATGATTTCAATCATTTATAGTCTGGACATGAGAATTCCTACTTCAGACATGGTATAATATTGTGTGGATTCTTGACTGTTTGCAGCTTTCTAATTGGTGCGCTCCTTGTTCCTGACACACACATGCATTTTTACAAAGTATTTCGGTTGTCACGAGTTCCAGCCTCATACTTTGGGGGGAATTATGTTACACATTATTTTGGTCATTCTAATGATGATATCATAGACATGTGTTCAAACTCCCAACATCAATTTTTGCCTGAGAAAAGAAACTTATTTCCTCCTCTACAAGGTTGCTTTTTAGAAAGGGTCTACAGGCTGCCCATACTACACAGTGTAGAAATATATCATTTCCATGGGATGCTCTATGGCTGGCCTGTGGGATTTCTGCAGGCTACTACATAGGAAGGGTGCGACGACATTCCAAAGCTAAAAGAGGAAAGAGGTTTCACGAAGTTTCTAGAAGGGGAATCTTCTAGAGTGTGAGGTGGCGTCTGTGTGGTTGCAATCCTACTAGTTTCTCTGATTTGGTGGGATCATCCTCATCCTTTTAACCACTTCACCTTATCCTATATAATCATGGGCTTCTCATGGAAAAGGTTAAGAAAGAAGAAGTAATATTAAGCAGAGAATTGATGAAAGAATAGGCTAAAGACTGTGTGAAGAATATTGTTCTTGTTGATGCTTGAGGCCTCCATTTGTTCATCAAGCTTTTGTGTATTATCTTCATGTGAATTTCAGATCAAGTGTATGTGTGTGTTGGAACAAAGGACCACTAAAAGGGAACTTGTGACATCAAGGAAATTCATTTGTATCTTCTACTTTTCATTAATATAATACGGTGGCACGTCTCTTTCCCATAAAATGATTAGTGTTTTATTACATGACTCCTTGATCACATGTTTAGGTTGTCATTGAATTCTACTATTGTTGCTTTCACATTGGTGGGTTTGTGTTCTCACATATGTGATTCCACAAGAGCACTGGAGTGAAGCAGGGACAACAAAGATATAAGGAAGCAATTCATAAGGTCTGTTATCTATTCCTCTTTGGATAGTGTTGACGGGCGAAATTGACCATCCGTCAACTGGAAGAGCGAGTCCGGTCCGGGGTTGTCTAAATAACCCAAGCCGTTTGGGGTAACTCGTTCTGACGGGTTTAATGGCTCCGTTAGCCAATCTAAGAATCCTAAAAGAAACGAATAAAAGAGAGAAATAACTAACTAATTACTAAACACANTATATATATGTACATATATTGAAATGTAACTATAGTAGTTGTATTTAAGCAGAAGATATACAAGTCTCGTTTATTTACATGATTTACAAGATGTAAGTTTTAATCGAAACTTATGAAAATCAATGGAAAAAAGATTACTTCTAGGAAGCAGATAAAGAAAGCACATAAAAATATTTATTATTTTTCTTTTATAAATTTAAAGAATCTTGCAAAAACAATTAATGAAACATGAACATGTGGATATTCAAAGCTGAACCATACACTCTAGTTTCAATGATATGTAAATGAAAGAAAAATACAAAGAAGCTATCCTATCAGTGAATTAGTGGAGTTTATCCAAGCATCTGCATGAGTGATGAACATCCAACTGCCATGTCCAAGAGAGAAATCTACAATGAACCTTATTACTGTTCTAAATAAATTTAGAATATGTATTGGCAGCTTAGGTTTTAATGACAGAAAAGGAAACACAAACA
>ML786435.1:366054-380653 GCA_009831015.1 Picea engelmannii | reverse complement strand
TTAATTAATTAATATCACCAAATGATTTCATAAAAATGATAAACCAACCAAGGTATTATTTGATGAAGTATTGAACACATTATTCAAGATAGTCAAACTTGTTAATGAGCAAAAGAATAAACACATAATCATAATTTAAACAAAAGTAAACATTTGATAAAAAATTAAAGTTTTTGTTTAAATTGAGATTTTTTATGCTCGTTTTTAACTTTTGACATATACTCTTGTAATAAATGACTCATACTAAAGAGAATGTCTTAAGTTTGTCTCAAATCAAGCCAAGGAATGGAACTATTTGAAAAGGTTGATTCTGTAGCTCATTATAATTATCTAGATTTTAATAGGGGCCCTTTAAATTTTGTAAAAATATAAGGGGAGTTGTTGGGGCCCAACAGATAGTAAACTCAATGATTGAAACTTAGGGAAATCATCTTGTTTTTTTCTAGATCCAGGTGGATCTAGGGGGATCAGTTCATGTCTACATATACCGATTTACCCAATAACACAGTTGCAAGTTAAGAAAAGATGATGATTGAAAGTCTACATACCAAAGGAAATATAGGTCAATGATTGGTAGCTTACTATATGTGCAACATCCATATCATATGTAATGTAGGCAGTTTGATAGGTGGCACAAATTCAAGAAGCACCAAAGGAATCACATGTCTTAGCAGTGAAAATGATTTTCAAATATATCAAAGGAACATAAGAGTTTGGATTATGGTATCCAAAAGGAAAGGATCTATCACTTATTGCCTACACAGATGCAGATTGGGCAGGTTTCATTGATGACTGACGAAGCACCAGTGGAGCAATGTTCTACTTGGGTGAGTATTTAGTATCATGTCTAGGCAAGAAACAATCATCAGTATCCTCATCTACAACTAAAAACGAGTATATTGCAATAACAACATGTTGTACACAGTTTCTATGGATGAAACAAACTCTGATAGATATATAGGTTGAGTATGATGAGACCATTCCAATCTATTGTGACAATACAAGCGCCATCAATATCTCAAAGAACCCGGTGATGCACTCCAAGACGAATCACATTCCAATTAAGTATCACTTTCTATGGGAACATGGTGCAGAGAAGAACATTAGAGTTGAGTATGTGGGCACAAAAGAACAAGTGGCAGACATATTTACAAAATCGCTTCCACGGGAAGCCTTTGAGTATCTTCGCTAGAGACTCAGAGTAATTTCTACTCCAAACTGAATTTTTTTGAATGCTTGTCTTATATGTCTTATACTTACATGAGGAAGCACCATAAAGAGGAAATTCCATGTTGGGAGATCAGTTTCAGGAAGAGTTCATTCAAGGGGAGTAGCCCTGGATGGAAAGATACCTTTTCCATTGATGACAAAGAGGGAGAGATTTATCAGATGAAAAGGTAAATGCTTGGATAAAGAGAAAAAATGCATGGTTCCAGGGGGAGGGATGGTCACAGAGGGAGCATGAGTGATATGACTTTAGCATTGCATCAAAGTGTTTCCATCAATTCCAAAGGGGGATATTGTTGATTAGTTGGGTTGGTTGTCATTGATGTCAACCCTTGAAGAAAGTCTGATAGCACAAAGTTTTGGGTAATGGATCCAAGTTTTTTTTATGTATAATGGTATGATTTTTAATATATTTGAAGGTAATACTATTATGGATGGATAGTACATATCATGCCATTTATGGTGGTATGTGGAACATCACATAACTCCTCACGGTTAGAGAGTTATGGCCATGTGAATTTGGAGAACCCTCATGAGTCATCTAGAAGCCCCAAAAGGTAAAAGTAGTCAAAGTGGTTGCAAAGAAGAAATTATTTAAATAATAAAGTGAAGTGATGAGTGTACTATAATTCAAAGTGGATACAAAATAAATTATTTAAATAATAAAGTTAATGGAGAAATTACTAAGTGGACAACTGGTTAGAAGTGGGTTAGCCCTAAAATAAGGAAAGTGGGTTAATATGGTTAGAAGGTAATTTAAATAATAAAGTGAAGCGATGAGTGTACTATAAGTCAAAGTGGATACAAAATATATTATTTAAATAATAGAGTTAATGGAGAAATTACTAAGTGGACAAGTGGTTAGAAGTGGGTTAGCCCTAAAATAAGGAAAGTGGGTTAAGATGGTTAGAAGGTAACCCCTTGAGGAAGCCACATGAAAGTATAAATAAGAGGCAAGAGTCTCTCATTTTTAAATCGCACTTGAGAATATTGAATATATACAAGTGATTAAGGTAAAAAAAGGATATCTAAGCCAAATTTCAGAGGGAAGGTGAAGTAAAGAAGGCCGAAATTCAAGGGAGGATAAATTCTTTTGATGATGTTTTCTAAAGTATGTTATTTACAGGTCATCTCACGATTTTCGCAATAAATTTTTTTATAGAATGATTCAGACTGTTAAATTGGAAGGTCGTTGAGGAAACATAACCAAGTATATGTGATACAAATTTCAGCTTGTGGGTCATTGTATTTTTGGAGTTACACTCCGTGGAAAATAGGGTTTGTGGCTAGTCCCGAAACTAGTCTAAAACATGTGTTTCGGGTAAAAATGCCATAACTTCTTCATAAAAGATCCAAATTCAGTAAGACCAAATGTATTGGTTAGAGTACAATATGTAGTATTATTTGTACAATTTTCATATCCATGAAACAAATATTCTGTGTGGGCACGCTCTACAAGTTCGCTCTCTATAATAAGCCAAAATTCAATAAGGTATGTCAATTTTGCTATAAATCCTTTTATGAGAGAATCCAAGTAGTGAAACCTGGAGGAATTTCATAAAAGACACTGAAGAACATTGTGTTCTATTTCTAGATATTTATTCATTACAGGTACATATTTGTGATTATTGCAAGGTAGGGTTGTTGACTAATCCAAAATTATTCATGTGAGACTAAAGTAAAGTTTGATGAAAATGATAGTCTCTTGTTGTTAAAGTTAAGGAATGTTTGCAGGTATGTGATCATATACACTAGGTATATTACAGAGTTATAAATCAGATTTGGATGATGAAATTGATGAGGGCTTTTGGTTGAGGTACACGTTGGGTACAAGTTGATGTATAGGTTGGTGCATGGTCGATGCACTTGTTTATGGTACAGATTGATTACAGGTTGTTTGGATAGGTTATTGTGACAAGTTATTTGTACAGGTTTGGTGCATGGTTGATGCATTTTTTATGGTACAAGTTGAGGTATAGGTTGATGTATGGTACATTTTGGCACATGTTATTGGTACGAATCGTTACAGGTTCATTACAGGTTGATTGGTATAGGTTTACAACAGTATATCTCACAGTGATAGTGTGACAAGGGTTACATCATTCTACTTATACGTCAAGGCGGTTGTACAAGGCAAGGAAAAGTGGTTGTAGCCACCTTCCGGTTGTGGCCGGAGAACATAGGGGGTTGTAGCCTCCTACTGGTTGTAGCCATAGAATTGGGGAGTTGGAGCTTCCTTCAGGTTGTATCTTGAGAAACTAGGGGATTGGAGCCTCCTTCCAATTGCAGTTGGAAAACAAAGGAAATTGGTGGTTCCAATGACTGTAATTCTTAAAGACATATAAGAAAAATAATTATGTGGTTTTATCCCGCTTTGGGTTTCCACATAAAAACATTGGTGTATTGTGTATGTGTATGATTACTCATTTTTTCATTGTTTATTTACTCTGAAACTATTGGATGATAATGCTACATTGATATAACACTTTCATTTTGTGATAAAAAAGGATTGTTTCTATATTACTGATTCACCCCCCCTCTCAGTAATCCAACAGCGTGAACTATACCTTTTGATTGGTTTTCTTACTCTTTCTGACCTCCTTACCACTAGAGTTTGTTGTTCCACCTCTTTCTCAGATTCTATCAACTTGTCTAAATCATATTTTTCATTCCTTAGTTCAAACTTCATCGTCTTAATATTATTATCGGTCTGAGAAACTTCCTCGTGCTCGAATTTACCTCTGAATTCTCTGAATACCACATCTCGAGTGTACACTATTCTCATTTATTCATGATCCCAGAGTTTACATCCTTTCATTCCTTCTTTGTATTTGATGAAAATTCATTTGACTTCCTTCTTGTCCAACTTGCTCCTCTTTTCCTTGGGAACATGAACAAATGCATCATAGCCAAATACTTTGAGATCTTCCACCAACGAATTCTTACCAAAACATACCTAATTTGGATTCATGTTGACTAGTGCTGACGAATAGACATGTTCACTAGATATATTTCTATCTTGACTTCCTCCACCCAAAATTCTTGTGCAAGCCCAACACCACTAAGCATGCACCTTTCCTTGTCCATCAACATTCTATTCATTCTCTTGGAGACTCCATTTTTATATGGGGTATATGGTGTGCTATGCCACACTTTTTACAGAATTGGTCAAATTTATTTCCACATAATTCACCACCATTGTCAGTCCTCAACACTTTAATCTTCTTCTTTGTTTGGTTTTCCACAAGAGCTTTAAACTCCTTAAATATCTCAAAAACCTATGATTTCTTCCTCAAGAAATATATCCATGTCTTCCTGGAAAAATCATCTATGAAGGAGACATAATATAGGGATCCATCAAGTGACAACACTATAACAGGGCCAAACACATCACTATGCACTAGTTCTAGAATCTCATTTTCCCTTGTCGATCCAGATGTAAACCTCAACCAACTTTGTTTCCCATATATGAAATGTTCACAAAAGTTGACTTCTAAACCACATTCAATAAAACCTTTGACCAAACCTTTTCTTTGCATAGATCAAAGTCCTTTTTCTCCATTGTGTTCCATCCTCTCATGCCATAACCTAGTCAAGTTGATCTCATCATGTCTTGTTGAGTCGATTTGAACCGACTTGGATTGAGTCGAGTCGCTTTGTATTGACATCAAGTCAAGTCAAGTCACAATTGATTCTATTTTAGGGGAACAATGTTGTTGCATTGATTTGAGTCAACATTCCCTAACAAATTGTATAGTGTACCAATCCAATCTCCCTTCATTAATACCATCACACCTCTGACCATCCTGCACGAATCCTTCTGAAACATAGTATGCACACTCACATCACTCATCTTGCTGACATATATCAAGTTTCTTTCCAAACCTAGAATGTGTAGCATACCTAGAAGGGTTATTTTTCTCCCATCATGTAGTGTTAGTTGGACTCTTCCCCATCCAAAAATTATGGTTGTCGAGTCATCCCCCAAGAACACATCACCCCCATCATATTATTCATATTCACATAACCATTCTTTATGTGGTGTCATATGATAGGATGATCCTGATTCGATCAACTAGACATATTGATCCAACTGTGTACTAGTCGATGCTCGGTGCACATCACCTCCCTTTTTTGAGGTCATATTTCTCTCAGTCAAATGCTTCTCATCGGTTCCATCATTTCCTTATGTTTCCTTCATCTTACAATCCTTTTTATAATGCCCATATTTACCACATTTCCATCATCTTCTCATTGACTAAGATGGGGATTTATATATACCCTTTGACTTGAAATTTATACCTGAGCATATGCCTTTATCTTTGTATATTGGTCGACCTCTCACTACCATAGCATCTTTGGTTGATCCTTCCATGTTCTTTCTTCTCATTTCTTCCAAAAACAAATAAGTAACCACATCCTCTAGATATAGTGTGGTTGTATTACTCCTAATATCCAGGACTAAGCTATCCCAAGAATCTAACAAATAACATAATAGGTTGATACACTTCTCCTCATTAGTGATATTTATATCCACCGATGATAACTAGCTTAACATGGTATTAAACAAATTTAAATTCTCAGTCACTGAACTTCCATCACTCATCCTTAGAATATACAATTTATTTCTGAGAAACAACTTATTTACCAGAGATTTCGAATGGTATAATATTCCCAACTTGTCCCACATTTTCTTGGTCAAATCTTCACCCAATACATTCAGCAGTATTGAATCTGCAAGACAAATCCGTATTGTACTTCTTACTTTTCTTTCAAGTTTCTCCCAATCTTCCGTCGACATTCTTGTCGGCTAGGTACCTGGATAGAATGGTATCCATTGTTCTCGATATACAAGAATATATTCCATTTTAATCTTCTAAAGCTCAAAATTCTAACCATTGAATCTTTCTATCTCTATTATGGAACTTCTGATCATTCTTTATCGTGATCTTTAAAACAATTTATGACTTGTGACTCTTACTGTAGTTAGGTTTAGTTCTCAGATTCAACATTGGAAAATCAAGATCTGATATAATCGCCAAAGCATTACACCGCTCTGATAACTCACTTGTTGGGGTAGACCTAAGTTATGATACCACATGTTAGGAAATGCATGACACTTCCACACTAATCCTAGCATAAGAGAAGAATAATTTAATCCAGAACATAAATGAAATAAGCAATCACACAATACATCGAGATTTTACCCTGGAAACCCTTAACCGAGAAAACCAACATTCCTTTGAGTGTTCTTCTCTCTTTTTGTATTATTCATTCAAAATAAAAGGTTACATGTCGAACCTTGGTCCACATCTAAGACACAATCGACATCATACCCTCTTTCAAAAACAAGAACAACCCTGTAGCCAATTCATCATACATATGCATGGCTAGTAACCTATGATTTACCATGCATTAGAATTACATCATTAGCATTCTCGCATTAGCCTTTATGAATTTAAAACACACCTATTTATAGGTTTTAAAACAGGCAAAACCCTAAATATTTTCACCCAAAAATGGTTACAGATCCATGCATATCATTGGCTACAAATCCTGCAAATCTCGAGATTCTGTTACAGTCGACTCCAAGTTGGGTTTACTAGTCGACTACCTATCAGCCTTCTTTCAGTCTCTAGTCAGTCATCACACATCCATACTTCAACCTATTATTGATTGAATTTCCATTCATATCTTTGACTTCGACTTTACCTGGTCAACTTACTCGACCTTTGACTTGTTGTCGACCTACCTCGACTTCTAACTGTTGTCGATCGACCTCGACTTCGACTTGTTGTTGATGTTGTCGATGTTGTCAATCTACCTCGACTTCGACCATCAATCAATTCATCTTGAATAGAATTTCATTGCACATAATATAAAAAACCAACAAGAGTAAATGAGCAGGGATGCCCCATTGTCATGATAAAAGGAAACATGATTATGTTTTTAAAGACTACATGTAAATGATTGTGAAAAATCATGAGCTAATTAATTTTCAATAGATATGGAAATGAAACTATAAAGTGTGCCTATGGTGGGAAAACACACCACCTGCTAAATCATACGATTAAGGCACAATGTGAATGCAAATTGATAGAATAAATGTGCATGTGTGAATGCACAATCTGAATGCATAATAGAGAGGCATGTTGATAATTCATTATGGAATATTGGGTAAGAATCTGAAATGACAAAGTTGAGATTGATTCGAGGTTGAGGTCATCTTAGATAGTGATGTATATGCAATAAGGAAGTTGTGTGATGAGACAATTCCATGTGGAGGAATTGTGTGAGGACTCTGTCAAGAGAACATAGTCATAATATTAATGAATGTTGGAAATTTAGACAATAGAATACAAAGTCTATTTGTACAATAATCTTGGATTACATTTTAAAGTATCATGCATGTGTAAAATATATGAAAATGAATGTTGAACAACCTGATTTTGTCTTTGGTGAATGTGTAGAATGCACTAGTTCTTAATTTGTGGGAAAAATCGTGTTGTTGTGGCATGTTGAATTATCTAGGGAAGTCAAGATGAAAATTGGCTGAAACAGCTCAAGGAACAGAGAAGAAAAATCCAAAGAGGGAAATACTACTTAAGCAAAGGAGGAGGAAAGGATAAACACTTTCCTCTCTCCGAAAACTCTGATTTGATTATAAGAGTTATAAAAATAAAAAATGAAAAGTTATGAAAGAAAAGCAAAATAAACAAATAAGTATGTTTAAATGAATAGGCTTGGTTGAGCCATGTTAAGTAAAGGAAGTGAGACCTTGGAAATAACTTAGTTGAATTGAAGAGTTCCATACTGTGTAGGAGGAGTTGGAAAAGAGAGAAGAGTCCCTTAACCCCTTTCCTTGTTGTTTATTGTGTTTCTCTAGGATGAGAAACTAATATGATGATGTTTGTAGGATACCCAAAAACTGAATTATTTTAGGGTTTCACTAGTCAACACATTGAGGAGTAATGTTCTGAAGTACATGTAGATATGCTAGGACATATGTGATAATGCTTGTTGATTTAGATGCTATGTACGTGCATATTATTTAACATGACAACTAATATGTCTGTGATTGCTATGATGGTTGTTAAGTGTAGGAAAACATTAGAGGTATTGAGGAAGGAAAATTGCCAATGGTTGACAACCTCAGGAAGAGGATAAATGCAAGAGGGATATTGTTGAAAGGACCTTGGGAGTTCCAATGAAGCACCAATGATGAGGTAATATCATAGAGGGTGTTGGCACCCAGAACAGGTATAAAATACTTCATGCTCATGTGACATGGGAGTTGAAATGGATTAGGTAAGAATTCCCTATGAAGTGTTTTATTATCTTAATGATATGAAAATAATTTTGAGTAGCTATTGTATGCCATTGATACCCAAGAATGGTAAGATTCAGAAAATAAGAATTTGAATAATAGAGAGAGGAAATATATGTTACTCGAGGATGATTAAAATCTGTGCAAGCAAATTCATGAACCAATAGCGTCTTGGGTACATTGACGAATCATGAGTGATTGGGAACAAAAGTGCTCATAAGAAACACATTGAGTTGAATGCATCGAGGAAATGTATGTTTGCATGAGAGGGTAGGAAATGGACTTCCCATTATATAAGGAGGACCTTCCAATACTCTACCAGAGTTGTAGAATGGTAAAGAGAGGAATTGGGTTTCCAAATATTTTGGCACCTTGGTTTTTTGGTGAAGAAATAATGTTGGAAGGAATTCCTATAAAATTTTAATTTCATATCTATTGGGTATGTGTTATATTCTTTTCATGTGTGTGTGTGGGCGCATCAGATATGACAACTACATCTGATGATCCCTCTAGTAGTTCTCTTTGTGTCGTGTGCATTGGGTGCTTTCCTAGGGGGGTCCCAGGGGGGGAAGGTATGCCCCCCCTGGTTACGCGCAACGCTTGGCAATGGGCGGTAGCCTAGGGCAGCGCTTCGAAAAAAAAAATTCGAGCAGTTTTTGTTATTTTTAGCGGTTTTCTAAATTAATCTCGTATTAAGGGATTAGGGTTTTGGTATCTACGGAATACCTAAAAACATTGTATATATTGTATGGTGAATGGTGAAATTCGATATAATGAATATAAGAAAGGTTTTCTTGGTTGAGGGTTTCCGGTATAAAATCTCTGTGTACTCTGTGTATGAGCCATTGATTAAATTCTGTTTTGCTTAAGAATCTATATGCATTACTTTACTTCACAGGTTTAAAACTTACATGTGGTATCGGAGCTCATTTTTGGCTTCAAAGAGACACCTTTGTTGTTGAGGGTTTGGCTCGGTCTTGATAGATCAAGTTTATCTTAGGTCTGTGATAAACCTGGGTTTAGTGGGAGATTTTGCAATGGATATTCGAGTATAGAAAGTGGAATGGCGAGCTCATCTAGAATCAAGATAGAGAAGTTCAATAGTAAAAAAATTGAGCTATGGAAGCTCAAGATGGAGGACCTTCTTGTAGACAAAGAACAATGGTTCATTGTGGATCCTGGTACACAGTCTACTGGTACACCATCTACTAGCACACACGCTACTGGTACACAACCTACTAGTACACAAACTACTAGTACACCAGCTACTAGTATGTCGAAGGAATATTGGGAGAATTTGGACATAAGAGAAAGGAGTATTATCCGACTCTGCTTGGCAAATTCGGTTTTGTTGAATGTCTCGAGAGAATCTACAACCAAGGAACTATGGGATAAGTTGGGGAATTTGTATCAATCAAAGTCCTTGGTAAACAAGTTGTTTCTTTGAAAGAAGTTGTATCATCTTAGGATGGAAGATGGAGATTCTATGACATAACATATAAATTCCTTTAATAATCTGGTAAGTCAACTTGTCTCTGTTAATATTACGATTGCAGAAGAAGATGCGTGTATTACTTTGTTATGTTCTAGCCAAACTCTTGGGATAATCTGGTTGTAGCAATTGGTAGTACCACTCAATCTACATTGAAGTATGTGGATGTTGTTTCATCTTTGTTATCTGAAGAGATGAGGCAGAAAAGCATGGATAGTCATAGCACAAATGCTTTATTTGTAAGAGGTCATACCCAAGACAGGAATCCCAGTAAAACTTTGAGGGGGAGATCTAAATCTACAAGTAGATCTAAGTCTCCAGGAAAATCTTTGAGGAAATGTTGTACGTGTGGTAAAACAGGGCATTATAAGAAAGATTGCAAGTCTAAGAAGGTTGATAAACCAAAGGGATCTGATAGTACCTCTTCCACAGAGGAGAAAAAATCCATTGAAGAAGGAGGTGATGTTTACCTAACATCTACAAGTACACATGAAAACCATGATGTATGGTTGATTGACTCAGGTGCGTCATACCATACGACTCCTCACAGGGAGTGGTTCTCTAAATATGAAAAATAAGATGGTGGTGATGTATTCCTAGGAGATGACTCGACAACAAAAATCTTGGGACATAGAAGGGTTAAGTTGATTCTAAAATATGGAAGGATTATAAATCTCTCTGGGGTTCTTCACATTCCAAAACTAGCCAGGATCCTAATATCTGTAAGCAAGATGGATGATGTAGGAGTGGATATTGTATTTGGAAAGAACACTTGCAATATGGTACGAGGAGCAATGGTGTTAACAAGGGGAGTTCGGTGTGGAACTATGTACAAGTTGTTGGGAAGCACTTATACTAATGGGTGTAATAGTTTTGTTGTCCCTGAATAGAGAAATAAAGAATACAAGACCAATATTTTCCCTGGAAAGAAGACCATGTTGTGGCATCAAAGACCAGGAAATATTGGAGAAAAGGGCCTTCGAACACTACACAGTAAAGGTATGGTTGAAGGTATGTCTAATTTCACTCTAGATTTTCATTTCTTTGAACATTGCATATATGGTAAACATAATCGAGTAAGATTCCCATTTGGTGCTACAAGAGAAAAGGGGATCTTAGAGTTGATACACGGTGATGTGTTTGGACCTGTTCCTGTTCCATCCCTAGGTAAATCTATGTATTATGTTTCATTCATAGATGATTTTTCAAGGAACACATGGATTTATTTCCTTATAAAGAAATCCGAGGTATTTGATAAATTTAAAGAGTTTAAGGATCTGGTAGAAAATCAGACAGAGAAGAAAATAAAGGTATTGAGAACAGATAATGGTGGAGAATTCTGCGGAAATGAATTCGAAGAATTCTGTAATAAGTGTGGTATATCAAGGCATAATACTAATCCATACACTCCTCAACAGAATGGATTTGCATTAAGGATGAACATGACACTGATGGAAAAAGCAAGGAGCATGCTCAACGGTGTCGGGTTAGGACAAGAATTATGCGCAGAGGCAGTGGGTACAACATGTTACCTAGTCAATCGATCGCCTTCATCAACGTTGGATGATAAAACTACACATGAGGTATGGTCTGGAAAGAAACCCTCTCTTCAACATCTTAGAGTGTTTGGTTGTGATGCTTATGTACATGTTCCAAAGGAAAATAGGAGTAAGCTAGATAAAAAGCCTGAAAAGTGTATCTTTATTGGTTATAAAGATGGTGTGAAAGGTTATAAGCTTTGGAACCCAGAAACCAAGAGGATTGTTTATAGTCGAGATGTTGTTTTTTAGAGAGGTAAAAGATGTGTCCAAATAGGAATTCCTACCAACGCAAGATGAACCTAAGAAAATAGAGCTTGAGTTGGATGATGCAAAATCTAAATTATCTAAAGAAGAGGAAGTAGAAGAAGAAGAAGAAGAACCTCATACCACAGTATTGAGGAGATCAGTGAGAGATAAAAGGAAACCATAAAGGCATAGTCTACCTGATTTTCATTCCAATTTTTCTTTATCTATTACTGATGATGATCCCAAAACTGTCAGGGAAGCAGTGAATTTAGAGGATAGTAAACTCTGGAAGAAGGCCATGGTTGAAGAAATAGATGCCTTGGATAAGAATGAGACATGGGATATAGTTGAGTTGCCAGCTGGAAGAAAATTTGTTGGTAGCAAATGGTTGTTTAAGAAGAAGTTTAATGCACAAGGCAAAGTGGAGAAATACAAAGCTCAAGTAGTAGAAAAAGGTTATTCTCGGGTAGAGGGAATTGACTTTGGTGAGATTTTTTCTCCTATTGCTAAGTTAACTTCTATTAGATTTATTTTATCTATTGTTGATGCTTTTGATATTGAAGTGGAACAGATGGATGTGAAGACAAAATTCCTACATTGGGATATTGAAGAAGAAATCTACATGAAGCAACCATAAGGCTTTGTAGTGAAGGGAAAGAAAGAGTTGGTCTGTAAGCTAAATTAGTCACTATATGGTCTGAAGCAATCACCTAGGATGTGGTACCAAAAGTTTGACACATACATCCTTGGATTGGGATTTGTAAGAAGTAGGGATGATCACTGTGTATATTCCAAGAAGGTTGGTAATCACTTCATTTATGTAGTGTTGTATGTTGATGACATGTTGTTGGTAGGAAATAACATGGATGTTATCAAGGAAGTGAAATCACAGCTATCATATGAATTTGACATGAAGGATCTCAGTGCTGCTAACTTCATTTTGGGAATGGAGATTAAAAGAGATCGTGCAAACAAGAAAATCTGGTTGAATTAGAAAAAATGTGTTGAGACAATATTGCAGAGGTTTAATATGCATGGAAGTAAACCAGTCGAGGTTCCTATTCCTATAGGTGTAAAGTTATCTGCAGATCAGTGTCCCAAGACATAGGAAGAAGAAGAAGACATGTTACATGTTCCATATGCCAGTGTAGTTGGCAGTTTGATGTATGCAATGGCCTGTACTAGACCATACATTGCACATGCAGTGGGATTTTTGAGCAGGTATATGTCAAAACCAGGGAAGGACCATTGGACAACAGTAAAGAGGGTCTTCAGGTATCTGCGTGGCACTACCAGTTATGGATTGTGCTACCAAGGAAGACCAGGATTGGACAAAGTGTTGGACATACATGGCTTTGTTGATGCAGACTAGGCTGGAGATCTGGATCGCAGAAGATATACAAGTGGGTATGTGTTTAACCTATTTGGAGGAGAAATGAGTTGGATGAGAAAAAAATAGGTTGTAGTGGCACTCTCAACTACAGAAGCTAAATACATGGCAACCACTCATGCAAGCAAGGAAGCAGTATGGTTACAAAGATTGTGTTCAGGTATTGGGTTGGTACAACAAGCAGTGAGATTAGATTGTGATAGTCGGAGTGCAATCTTCCTGGAAAAGAAGCTAGCTTATCATTCGAAGACAAAGCATATTTATGTTCAGTATCACTTTGTGAGAGACATGGTTGAGGAAAAGAAGGTGTTGTTGGAAAAGGTTGACACTTTGAAGAATGTTGTAGATTCATTGACAAATTCTGTGAGCACAGAAAAGTTCTCCTGGTGTAGAGTAAAAATGGGCATTGTTGCCCTGGATTGTTGACTATATAATCCCCTGGACTCCTGTATGCAAAGAAAACAACAAGTGGGATAATGTTGGGTATGTGTTATATTCTTTGCATGTGTGTGTGTGGGCGCATAAGATATGATAACTGCATCTGACGATCCCTCTAATAGTGCTCTTTGTGTCGTGTGCATCAGGCGATTTCCTAAGGGGGTCCTAGGGGGTCCAAGTATTCCCCCCCCTGGTTACGTGCAAGTTTGGCAATGGGCGGTAGCCCGGGGCAGCGCCCCAATTTTTTTTTTGGGCGATTTTTGCTATTTTTAGCAGATTTTTCTATTTTTAGTGGTTTTCTAAATTAATCCCATATTAAGGGATTAAGGTTTTGGTATCTACGGAATACCTAAAAACATTGTATATATTGTATGGTGAATGGTGAAATTCGATATAATGAATATAAGAAAGGTTTTCCCGGTTGAGGGTTTCCGGTATAAAATCTTTGTGTACTCTGTGTATGAGCCATTGACTAAATTATGTTTTGCTTAAGAATCTATATGCATTGCTTTACTTCACAGGTTTAAAACTTACAATATCATGGTGTGTCGATTTGAGGTTATGGTCAACTCAAGGTGGGAGGAACAATCATGTTGTAATAATGAATGTGGATAGAGGATCCATGTGGTGAGAGGTTAGTTTAGGTCCAACACACCATGGAAAGAGTTCCTAACATGCAAAATAATAATCTAAAATCAATACAAGGGTGCATTGTATGTGAATGTGGCCATGGATATTGGCACATTGGAATAAATTCATTTAATAGTTGATTTCCTTTTGAAAAGATTGGTATGTTATAATGATGCATGTGTAGGGAAATGGTAATTCCTTTTATTTTATGTCACTGAATGGATAAATATAATTTGATTGTTAGTATGCATAGTTCTGAAATTGTTTGTGAGCTAATGCAAGTGTGTAATGAAAGTATAATGTGCATT
>ML786435.1:292224-360323 GCA_009831015.1 Picea engelmannii | reverse complement strand
CAAGGTGAGAAAACCATATATTAAAAACTATGACCTATTGGTTGGTGCATGAGTAATGGGAAGATTGAAAGTTTCCTCTTCTGCGCAAATAAATAAACTTTGCCAAGTTTTCCCCAATTTTTAACAATCTTTCCCTGCACACATGATGTTCTTCACTCCTAGAGGAGTTGGTGGCAATATGGTTTTATTATTATTAAACTTTAAAGCCTAGAAAATATAAATCCTCCTTTTAAGGTATAAATATTAATGGTAAAAACCCCTTTTTCGGAGCTAAGTCATCAAAGAAAAGAGATGGGAACACATCATTTAAGTGCATAAATATTGGAGTGTGATGGACTAAGTATTACAAGGGTATATATATATATATCCAATCCCTTTTGGAGCCTGGCCTTTGGGGAAAAGGGAAGGTAATGATTCTTTGGAGTACGATGGAATATAGTATTATAAATGGTAAATATTACAATATTAAATATTAATATAAAGTCCCTTTCGAAGTTTGGCTATCAGATAAATGAGATGGGAATGCACGATTGGAGTGTGAAGATCTCAGAGTGCAATGGCATGAGTGTTATAGGTCATACAAATATTTTATAATATTAAACACTTCCTTTTTAGAGTTTTGGCCATCGGAGAATGAGATTGGCACACATGATTTGAGTGTGAAGAGCTCAAAGTGTGATAGTTTGAGTGTTATAAAGTTATAAATATTTTTTATAATATTAAACACTTCCCTTTTTAGATATTGGCCATCGGAGAAAAGAGAAAGGAGCACATGACTTTAGTGAGAAGAATTTGGGGTTCGAGTGCCAAGTTATTATTATATTAATATTAATATTTATTTCCCTCCACATCATCATCTAGAGGAAATGCACAAATGGCATGCAAAGGCTTCATAGTACGAAGACTCAAGCTATTGCAAGGTATGCTCGGGGTTTGAATTCTCAACATACTATATTAATAAAATTACACACACACACATAATTACGTGAAAATTTCGAGATGATGGGATGACGAACCTTGGATATTTGAGTGTGAGGGTTCACCTGGAAAGTTATAAGCTAGGGGTCTGTGATTTGTATGTTAAACAAGGATTATAAACCTAAGGTTAATATAGTCTAATTAATTATATTATATTATAATATAATTAATTAAATAATATCATAATATAATCATAATAAGAGTGATATCTGAGTAACACCAAAAACCTTCTCAGGATGTGGAGTTATCAAGGTAAAAGAAAGAGTAAATTCTCGATGTTACTGGGTCGATAAATTCAACGAAGTAAAAATGGAATAATGCTTAGGATTTCAAATTAAATAAGGGTTATTTAACATTAATAAGGATTTAACAAACAAGATATCAAAAGTGGGATTTTGATGTATTATGGAATTAATTAATCTGATAAGACTATTAGGAATGGTCAGGTGTTAGCACCTAGTTGGGTGAGTCGTTGTACTCTACGGTGACTTGGCGTCTCGGGATGGGTCCATGTGTCACGCGATGTGAGTTCCATGTATCACATTGGGAGACAGGTACATGGTGACAGCGGTGACTAAGGTGGTAGACGAGTGGACAGATCACCACCATTGTTCGGGGTTACTACCATCAGGGTGTCATAGTGTAGGGATTGTTGGAGGATTCCAGTGTGAAGAAATTTGAGGGGAGATATGGACCGTAGATCAACAAACATGTGAGATTTAATGTCAATCATAGATATTCGAGGGCCCCATACAAGCTAAGCAGAATAGGGGTAGGAGAAGGGTCGTTAACTATCATGCAAGTTGGTGACTCCAAATTAATTGGACTCATTAAATTCCCAACCCCAAGGGTCGTTGGATCTATAGGATATGTCCATTAGAGTGTTTGTGGTTGGAGGAAGTCTATCTAAGTGGATTATGGGCTAGAAATTTGCTAACCACGATGGGAAGACTTCGATGAAGAAGCAAATTTCCGAAGTGATCCAAATTGTTGGACTGGGAGTCACATGGGTTAGGTGGAGGATGCCACATCAATGCCATGACGAATGACATGAGTGATGGGGAACCACGTGGATTCCACATGGCACTAAATATGAACTCAATGAATGAAAGTTTCAAAAATTTGGAGAGACTGTAACTTCTAATCCAGACCTTAGTTTTGAGCATGGTTATAATTGTGGGAAAGCTCTTGACGAGTAGAAGATGATCGTAACCTCTAGATGAGGCTTTGAAATGGTTGAGGAAAATAAAAAATTTAATACCTCATCCCTTAAAAAGGTACTTAGGGGGTTGGGTGTCTTACAGGAAGCTACAACAAAGGAATTATGGAATAAGTTAGGGGCTTTGTATCAGTCTAAGTCCCTGGTAAACAAACATTGACTACAGAAAAATCTCTACAATATGAGGATGAAAGATGGAGACTTGATGACAGAGCATCTAAATGCCTTCAATACTATGGTAAGTCAGTTATTGTATGTTGACATTAATATTTCCAATGAATATAAGTATATTAATTTATTGTTCTCTTTACCAGACTCATGGGATAGTCTAGTTGTAGCCATGGGTAGTAATGCAACTACTTTAAGTTTAAATGATGTGGTCTCATCCTTTTTGTCAAATGACATGAGATATAAAACATGGAAAGCTAGAGCACATATGTTGAATTTTTAAGAGGATACTCCCATGAAAGAAATAAATATAAGTCCTCAAGTGGGAGATATAAATCTATAGGAATATATAAATCTCTAGAAAATTCGTAAAGGTATACAAGAGATGTGGAAAAGAAGGGAATTACAAGAAACAATGTAGGTCCAAAAATGTTGAGACATGGAAGGGATCTGATGATGCTCCTTCTACATAGAAACAAAATTCCACAGATGAAGGAGGGGATGTTTACTTGGATTATTCAAGTACACATGTATATCATGAGGCATGGTTGGTCGACTCAGGGGCATCCTTTCATATGACCCCTCATAGGGAGTGGTTTTGTGAGTATGAAAGGTATGATGGGGGCGATGTTTTTTTAAGATATGACTCAACAACCAAAATCATAGGAAAAATAAAAGTCAAGTTGAATCTCATGGATGATAGGATAAGAACACTCCCTAGTGTTATGCACATCCCAGAATTGGATAGGAATTTTATTTCTATAAGCAATATGATAGAAGCAGGTGTAGAAATAGTGTTTGAAAAGGAAACCTACAAGATGCTTCTAGGAAAAATGGTGTTGTTGAGGGGAGTTAGGATTGGAAATCTGTATAAGCTATTGGGAACCCTTATTAGTGATGTGTGCAACAATTCCATTTTTATAACATCAAGAGGAAACCTACATCATTTTTTTTTTAAACTCGACGTTTCAATAAAAAATATGGGATCATCTTTGTGAGCTTGCTCTCCTGAAGATGATCCTATTGAAAATGCATTTTCATTGATGTCAAAGGATTTCATTGATATTACAAGTAGGGAGAGACTGAGTTTTATCAATGATAAGGGGATATTATGTCTCTATGAACTGATAAGCTTCTACATATGTCATTTTTATCAAAGGATATGTAATGTTGGAAATTTTGTTAAAGGATGCCATTGATATCATAGGTAGGGGAAGACTAATATGCCCAAAGATTGAACCAGAACTAGTAACACAAATAGAGGAAGAATCTAATTGTTACTTCATATCCACCCTATCTTTATGAATACAAGTTAGACATAGGAATAACAGAATGTATTATGTGTGGAGATGAAGTTCTATATAAAGATATGTTGATTGTGAACAATTAACCCCAGAGAACTTTGGCTACATAAGTATGGTGAGATTGGAAGTTGAATAAAGACAACTTCATGGAAAATAAGATTGTATGATGTATTCCTTCATGTGTTGATAATTCTCTCTATGCAAACATGACTATGCAAGAAATTTAGCAATAATAATTGATAAAGATGGCAATGCAGACTGTGAAAAGAGAATACTCACCATTCAATGCTTATTTTGTACAAAGTTGAGGAGGTGAAGATATCTATTGCATAGAAATATACAAAATATCAAAGAAATGGTGAAGTTGATATATCCCACATTCATTGGGACAATAGATTTCAAAAATTTTATAATGAAAAGGCATTATCACTTAGTTTGAATGAAAGTGAGTGGAAGAGTTGTGGAACCTTGCATAAAAGATCAAATTTTGAAGCGACTAGATCATGATCGTTCATCTCTATACTTCAATGGTCAAGATCAAAGATTTAGGTTCGACACTTGGTGGGATAGCTAAGCCATGCCATCACCACATGTTATGTTATATGAATACCACATCAGGAGGAGTCCACATCAGTGATATAATAGGTAACTTTGCAGATGTCACGTATGGTATCACGTTTCAGGACACATGTTGATGCCATATCATCTAGTACATAAGAATAAATCCCCATGGAATCCATATCATCTTCCATATAATCACAAGATATATCTCTAAAATCAGCTAAGTATCAATGAATCGTGGAGATAGTGCACGACGGATGAATGGACGTACAAGAGACAACTTTTCAAAGTAGTGTGAAAAACTCTGCTTTCGCGATTGAACTTAAATTTATAAGTATGAACATTGAATAAAACATATGGACAAAACCACAAGAATCGGGGAAATTCTATAGATCCACAATCCCACGGTAAGAAGTTCAAAAATTGACTAAGTATGGAAATTTGAATGGATATGATGAAATCTTGAAAAGTGACAAAGTTTTTAGACATCGCGGAGAAACGAAGAATCAAAGGTATGTAAAGAATGAGAGAAAGTCCTGAAACCCGCAATGAAATATAAAAAAATGACTAAGTATTAAGATATCACGAAGCAACGTAGAATCAAAGGTATGTAAATAATGAGAGCAAGTCCCATGAACCACATTGAAATATTGAAAAATGACTAAGTGTTGAGATATCCCGGAGCAATGGAGAATTAGAGGTATGTAAAGAATGAGAGCAATTCCCTTGACCCTCGGTGACATATATAAAATTGACTAAGTGTAGATACTTTGCAGAGATAGTGAGCATGGTGAAATATTGGGAAGATGAGAAGAATAAGAGAAAACATGTGGTCCCGTGGTAAGATCTTGAAGAATTGGCTAAGTATGAAGAAATGACTAAGTACCAAGAATGAAATATTGGATGACCCAGAGAGTGAGAGATATGATGGCTTAGGAGGTCACCACCTGTCACAAATTGGAAAACTCGGAAGGTGAGAGATATAAAGGCTCAAGAGGTCACCACGTGTCACAGATCGAACGACCCAGAAGGAGAGAGATTTGAAGTCCTAGGAGGTAGCGACGTGTCATATATTTGACAACGTAGAAAATTTCCACATGTCATAGATCAGACGGTTTAAAAGACCCATAGTGAAATGTTTGGAAATGTGTCTAAGTGTGGGTGCCAAATAAGTGTGGTGGAACTTGAGGGTGCAATTTGGAGGTCGTGTAGGTATGAAGAAATGTAGCTTAGACCCACATACTTGTGGTGAGACTTAGACAATTTGTCTAAGTATTGGCATAAGATAGATCGATGGTCAGGATGAATAAAAGATTTGATCGGACGGTGGTTGTAGAATAAAATATTAGTAGCCCTGATGAACATGGTCGACGAATCGATGGTGGTGATCGAAGGAAGATCCAATAGATTATATCAATTATAAGATTGATCAAACGACTATTGTGCATTGTGTATTTTGATGCGTACACAACAAATCAATGACCATGATTGATTCAAGAAGAAGATCTAATGGTTGTGTGTCATGACTGCATAGTTTTATTTTGAATGTAGTTAAGAATATCAATGGTAGAGATCAAATCAAGGATAGATTATATGGTGATTGAGAACTAAGGGTGCAATGTGCAAAAATGAAGAAAATCGATGGATAAGATTGAATCTTAGAACAGATCTGATGGTATTTGTACATCAAGCTCATTCTTGAACAAATCAAGCATGAAAAAGAATGGGTTTTGGACAGGCCGGTGCAACCTATTTTTGTGGAGATGTAGAGTCGGCCCCATATTATTTGGATATGTGGAAAAATATTTGGGTGTATAATTTATATAAATATCCACGATCTTGTGAAGTTTTGAGCGGTGAAGGTTGTGAATATGTGAACCAAGAAAGAAGAATGGAGTTATATGGTTATGAGGTTCTCGTATGTGAGAACAAAGGAATGATGTGATGGAAGGAAGAGTTATGAGATCGCAGAACCAAGGATGAGAAGTGTGGCAGAAAAAATGAAAGAGGAATGTGTCAGGGTGGTTCAAGGTAGTTTAATTGGAAGCAGACTTATTTCAGGGTGGCAGGGTGGTGCTCAGGAAGATTGGTGTCTTCATTCATCAAGTCATTTCCTGTGATTTAGGAAGTGGGTGATTCCTTCTTGTTGGAGCTAGTAAATCTAGGGGGTTGATGCCTCCTTCCAAGTCGATGCTAGAAGATCATGAAGTTGTATCTTCCTTCAGGTTGGTTCCTATAAATCATGGGGTTGGGGCCTCCTTCTAGTCGATGTTGGTAAATAAGGGAGTTGGAGATTCCTTCAGGTTGGTGCCTATAAATCATGGGGTTGGTTCCTCCTTCCAGTCGGTGCTGGAAAATCAAAGAATTGGAGCTTCCCTCGGGTTGGTTCCTACAATTCAGGGGGTTGGTGCCTCCTTTGAGTCATTGATGGTAAATCAGGGAGTTGGAGCTTCCTTCAGGTTGGTTCCTTTAAATCAGGGGGTTGGTTCCTCCTTCTAGTTGGTGCTAGAGAATATTGGAATTTGGTGCTTCCCATGAATGTAATATTAACATGATATAAGAAAATAATTGTGTGGTTTTCTCTCGTTTGGGTTTCCACGTAAAAATCATTGTGTTATGTGTATGATTTTTTTGTTGATGAATGACATTGTTAATTGTTAATGTTTACATGATGTGCTTAAGATTAAAAATGGTAAAAGGTGCTCAACATTGATTCACCCCCTCTGTTGGGCCCTCCATTTTGAAGAACTAGATTTGTGGATGCATAAAGGTTTTATGGAACCCCATAACACATCGACATTAGACACAAGTGGTGGAAAGCTAATTGTCAGTGCGCCAAAAAGGAAAAAGAGTGATGCACCATATGGAAGAGTAAAAAGAAGATATGGAATATTTGAGCACATGCCAGAAGGACACAGAATGAAGAAAGTGTAACAATAGAATCAAGAAGCCAATAAGGCCCGCATAAAAGTTATAAAGCATGGAGTTATGTAATGGGTTGGGGTTTACTTTTTTTCTTTTGTATTTTTTTTTGTTCTAAGTTTATGTTCTGGGTTTTCCATTGGTTCTGCGTTTGTTGTTATGTTGTTGTGGGGTTTTGAGATTTGTTGCTATTAATCATTATTGATAAAGAACTAAAACTACAAAAAATGAGAGAGTCCAAATCGAATATCTCATTATTGATCCTATTGTATAAGTCTTGATATGAAGAACAACTTTGTGTATGACAGTCTAGGGTATAAATATATGATCGATTATTCAGAGACTTAAAAAATGTCATTATGAGGATGAATATATGGTATCTTTCTTGCGTAATGTGTCCTATTCTATGTATTTAATAATTTAGTTATTGTTTTAGAAACTTCTGTAATGTATGTGTTTACTTTAACATTGCACAACACAAATTGTTCACTTTCTTTATATATCTAAGGCTTTGGATGCTATGATCTCTTTACATGTAAGTTTGGAACTGTGCTATGATGTGCGAAATCTGATGATGTGTCCTTTGTAATTCACTTTATCACACAAAGTATCGGTTTCACTTTGGGTGAGACCTCCTTCCCTTACGAAGGGTTGAATATGCCAACGCAACTAGACTATAGTGGTACTTTTGTTGGTAACCTTCGAGAACCATGGTCTAAAATTTTGTGCCAAAAAATGGTTCCATTGTCGGGACCCGACTTCTGAGTGAGTTTCCAAAGGATGAAACATAACAAATTTAAGTCTAACATTGAAATATGGTCAGAAAGAAGGTGTGACGAGTTTATATTTCAAGAAACTGAGTTGTGATAGAAATGTTTGAGGGCTCTGAAGGATGTAGTCTTCTATTATGAACCAACCATTGATTAATATGAGACCTTCTGGATTTGATTCCCAGGAGAGGTATACTAGTGGATCGACCAATTACAAGAAGAGATAGAATTTAAAGATCGTGTAAAGAAAAGATTTAATTGGACGATTGAGCGTCTTGCTTCTCTTCACAAGTTGGATCACCAGATTTGTTGAGCTATAGAATTTTGGGTCCAAAATACCCTAGAAGGATACATCATTGAATTTTCCACAAAAAATCACCAGTCATTCTCAAAGGCAAAGTAATATTTTATGAGGGAGCTCGAGGGAGCTTACTAAGAGAAATTTCATTGTGGATGAAGATATTGCAGGTGGAATAAGGAATGCTACCAGTTCCTTTGGTTGAAATGGATGAGTAAAACCATTTGTGCATGAGAGGAGGGTGATTCAAAAGAGGATCCATGAGTTAGGATACAAAATTTCTTGAGGTATGGGGGTTATCATGAGAAGAGTTTCATAGACAACCAGGCTCAAAAAAGGGTTGTGGTGCTTGAAAAGTGGTGGAGAGAGAAGATGTGAAAGTTGATGAAGATGACTGATATGTTACATAAGGAGATCAGTAACATCCCACTCTTGCGCGCACTAAGCGAACTTATTCTTTGAGGACACTTTCTTGCAAGTGATCCAGATTATTATACTATTGGTAGTTGATTATGATTATGAGGCATTATGGATGTGATTATATGTTATTTTGATGTATTGGCTTAGACAGGTGTTATTGACTCGATTCTCCTGAGTGTGCAGGATTTGTACCTCGAGGATGTTGAGGCATCAACGAAACCCTTGGACTCCGGATCGAGACAGGGAGTGGACTATTGGGGTTTGATTGTTGTATATATGAAATTTGTGCATCTTATTAGATGTTATGATTATGGATATTATTTCTGACATGATTCATTAATGATGCAGGATGACGATAGCTTGCCGACCAAACTCACATGTGGAGTAGAGGGGCCACAAATGACTACCAGATACGTTGAGGGAGAGGTGTGGACAACATCCCTTCCACAACCTACTAACACTCTCGTCGTGGCTCAAACTGTAGGTTAACGACTACCTAGTTTGAGAAGACCCGTGATGTCATGAGGGCAGACTGTGACTGTATCTCACGATGATTCTAAGGGGCGCGCAATAAGGTAGGGGCCTTATTCCTTAGAGGCCCTTAGTCTCCCACAAGACCACCTGAAGGAGTATTTCCTCTAGGTTTTTTTTATGTCTACCAATTCAGTCAAGAGGTGAGTGGCACCCTTGGAGCACGTAGTGTGTCTTGAAGGGCACGTCGTGCAAGAAAAATGGAAAGAGGCGAGTGGCACCCTTAGAGCACGTAGTGCATCCTAAAGGGCACGTCGCACATGGAGAACATAATGAGGCAAGTGTCACCCTTGGAAAACCTAGTGCGTCTTGAAGGGCACATCACGTTGTTAACTAATAAGTGATTAAACCTAGATGGCCTTAGAATGAATAATGTGATAAGAAAGTTTTAAAAACAATTTCCCTAATAAAATGTCGCCCAGCCTCGGAAATTAAAATCTAGGTCTAAGGAAATACTTGTGGTAATAATAATAATAATAATAATAATAATACTATTAATCATCATTAAACATGTTATGAAAAGGGGGCAAGCCATACAATTAATTTATAAAAATCAAGTTACAATGGGGGATTACTTTTTAACAAAAAGGGAAATAATTTATTTGTTACTTATGCTAATTAAAATGTTATTAATTAAAAAGAAAAGGGGAAAAGGTAATTTCCTACACTTGCTAATTTGAGTTTTAGATTAAAAAGGAAAGAGGGAAATTTAAAAGAATTGGGAAACTAAGGGAAAAGGGGGAAACATAATGAAAAAGCAGAATGACTAACTTGGCAAGGAATCTTTCCTTTAAGAACTTTCTAAATTGAACTCAACTAGTAAATTAGTAAGGGGGTAAGTCATTAAAATGTGTAAGGGAATATGGGGACACCTAGGAGCGATTCTAGGAATGATTTTAGGTGGGTGAGAGAAATAGGAGTAATTAAATAATAAATGAAATTAATTTCTGGTGCAACGAAGGGGATGGGTGACACATGTACGGAGAGGATTTTTCTGAATTAAATTATTGAACATTAAATTAAATGGGAAATTGGGAAAGGAATGACTTAGAAACTCTATATAAAGGAGGGAGGAGGAGGAGGAGGATGGATCTCTTCCTTTATGCGTAACGTTACACTGCAAAATTTTAGACTTGACTGACTTATCTTGTGGGAGTTGGGATACCCATCTCGGTGAGGAGTGGTAGCTCGATGTTAGGGTCCTAACCCACACATAGGTAGAACAATATATTAAGATGTAATAAAGGTCAATATTAATAAGGCCTTGCAATAAAATAGAATAAGTCGAATGTAAGAAGACCTAATAGAAGCTTCCACTTCTAGAAGGATCTTCCTCTAGATGCGTCTTTTGATAGACATATTTAGTATAAATAGGATTCGAGGGTATGAGAACCCTAGCTTGGATATTATTATAACAGAGCTCTGCTTGACTGGAGGTTTCCCCCTCGAAGAGGCCCGTGAACATTGCTCTCAGAATCAAAGTGTTATTTCTATTATTATTCTTATATCATTTCAGTGTTATTGTGGTGATTGTTCTGGTTATATTGTTGTTATTCTGCCATTGATATCATTTTATTTATGTTCTACATAATTTTTATATATGGTATATTACAAGTGGTATCAGAACACTTTCTCGACAGAAATTGTGGGTAAATGTTTTTTCAAGGTAGAGACGTATTCTGACATCTTTAAGCCACAAAGACTGTCGTTACGCACATAAACCTGCAATTGAGGGATTCATACACACAGGAAATACAAGTTGTACTTAAGAACACATCTGTTGGCCACCCTTGTAACCCCCGTTGGTACCCCTTTGAGTGGTAGTGCATCAGACAACACCTGTGTATGGATCGACCTAGATTACCTGAAGCCCTCTTTAGATAAACCAATCGGTCGCCTGACTGCTATAGTGCCACTGAGAAAAACACTCGAGAATATACTCTCTAGTACCTGGGTAGTCGAGTACTATGGCTAAGGGTACGGTCTAGCCTCCTTAGTTAGTGCCCTGAGATATTGGGCTGAGTACTACTGTTGGACCCCGCATGTATATGAAAGAGATATAGCACAGGGAAAACCCTTGTCTGTAGAAACCTTGAATACCTAACCCTTGGGGATAGAAACATAAACAAATTAAAACAGACAATATCTATTGCCACACAACTGTGTTTGGGTTGCAAAAAAAAAAAATTCTGGAATTTTTTTCACCATTATTTGAGACATATTCCATTGGATTCATCTCTTTTCCCTTATCACATTCATACATATCATTTTTCAGCAAAATATTTGACCCCACTCGCCCATTTTTGGTTCCCTTGTCCTCGTGGCCCATACCCATAGCCAAGACTTGTAAGCTCGCTTCAATACCTTGCAATCTAATCTCACCGAGACCCAACAAGAAGTGAAACAACTCAGTGCCAATGTTGTCACCATCAATATAACCATGTAGTCCTCAATGGAGGAAATCAAACAAGACCTGACCACCCAACTTGAATCTGTCTTTTTGATGCTCTGCACCAAGCTGCATATCCCTACAGATAACCCTTCCTCTGACTCACCTCCACATACTGAAGCTAAAAATTCCTCTCATTCCCATAACTTTCAGCACCATCACTTTCAGCGTGACCTACACCTTCCACGGGTGGATGTGACCAAATTTAATGTCTTGGAACCCACTGGTTGGGTAACCCAAATGGAACATTATTTCTCTTTATACAACATTATAGATGACTTGGACAAAGTTCGGTATGGTGTTCTCCATCTAGATCAAGAACGTTGGAAATGGTGGCAATGGAGAAAAAATTATCATCAAGGGTATATTTCTTGGACACACTTTGTGGTAGAGCTTTATGAACACTTTGACACTGACACCAACCATTTGGGTCATTTGAAAAAGTTGAAACAATCACCAACAGTGGAAGACATTATAGCTACCTTTGAGTGCCTGGATTTTTGGATAGAGGGCATGTCTGATGCCTTTTTCCGAGAGTGTTTTATTAGTGGCCTCAAGAATGATATTCAGGCTCATGTCCTTGTGGCTCAGCCTCAGAGTTAGGTGGAGGATACTAAAAGAGCTAAAGAAACACAACAGGTTGTATCTTCTCAAAACCGGAAAACCTTCTTTATCCCTCACACTAAACCGGTAAATCCCACTACTCCCTCCGCTCCACTAAAGATCCAAAAATTGACTAGGGATGAAATGGTTGAATGCCAACTCAAAGGCCTTTGTTATAATTGTGATGAAAAATATTTCCCAGGCCACAAGTGTAAGGAACAAAATCTTTTTATGGCCATATCGGAGGACATTTCAGAAGAGGATGTTGAAAGTCCCCTTGTGTCTGAGTCACCCGAAACCACTAACATAACCCCTCCCTCAGACCCTCCCGAAGTAGAACCGGTCATTTCCCTCAATGCTCTCACTGGCTTCTTCGCTCCCCAAACCCTCAAGCTAATCGGTTACATCAAGCATATGAAGGTCATCATTCTGGTTGATAGTGGAAGCACCCATAATTTTATTCATCGCTGCATTGCCCAAGAAACTCATTGATACATCCATGCCGTCAATAATTTCCAAATCATGATTGCCAATGGTGGCTCCATGAAATGTGGAGGGTGTTGTGAAAATGTGTGTCTCCAAATTGGTGACTACCACTTGAAATATCATATGTTTGCTATTGGCATGGGCGATTGTGACATTGTGTTGGGTGCAGACTGGCTAAGGACTTTGAGTCCCATTCTCATGGATTTTAAGGAATTAACCATGCAATTTGACCAGGAGGTCCACCAATATAAGTTCCAAGGAATCACCATCGGTTCAACTGAGATCATTAATTCCCATCACATGGAAAAGATGCTCAAAAAAGGTCATTTTGGTGTTATTGTTCAACTCCATTCCATACAAGCAATAGAGACACCCTCGATGTTGCAAGACCTACAAGCCATCCTTTCTAAACATCAAGTGGTCTTTTCCACTCCCCAGGGACTCCCTCCTTCCCATGGTGTTCATGATCATTCCATTCCCCTTGTACCCGGAAGCCTTCCTCCCAATATCCGTCTGTATCATCACCTCTTTTCCCAAAAAAATGAAATTGATAAAATGGTCCAAGAACTCCTTAATGCAGGTGTTATCCACCCTAGTACGAGCCCCTAATCTTCTCTTGTGGTCATGGTCTTAAAGAAATAAGGTTCTTGGAGAATGTGTCTTGACTTTCGTGCCCTCAACAAACTTACCATTAAAGACAAATTTCCCATTCATATCATTGATGACCTCTTGGATGAATTGAGTGGTGCACAATTATTTACTAAACTTTATCTTCGTTCGGGCTACCACCAGATACGTATGAAATAGGCAGACATTCCCAAGACTACCTTTAGAACTCATGAGGGCCACTATGAGTTTTTGGTCATGCCCTTTGGCTTGTATAATGCCCCCTCCACCTTCCAAAGCCTCATGAATCATGTCTTCCTTCCTTTTCTCCGTCATTTTGTCTTAGTTTTCTTTGATGATATCCTCATCTATAGAAAAAACTGGACATACCATCTTTCTCATGTGGATTGAGTTCTCCATCTACTCTCTCAGCACCAAATTTTCCTGAAACAGTCTAAATGTGATTTTGGGGCCTCAAACGTCGAGTACTTGGGTCATCTGGTTGGCAAGGATGACGTTAGGGTGGATACTAAAAGATTGAAGATATGAAAGACTAGCCTCACCCAAAGACTCTCAAAATATTGCATGGATTTTTGGGATTAACGAGTTATTATCACAAGTTTGTTAAGAATTATGGAAATATTGCAACACCTCTCACTACACTCCTAAAAAAGAACTCTTTTACTTGGACTCCAGCCGTTGCTCAAGCTTTTCAAACCTTTAAGATGGCCATGTGCACCACTCCAATCCTGGCCCTTCCTGATTTCACAAAGACCTTTGTCTTGGAATGTGATGCTTCAGGGAAAGGAATTGGTTTTTTCCTTATGCAAGAGGGTCGGCCTTTGGCCTTTACTAGCGAGCAACTGTCTGAAAGAAATCTGGGAAAATCAATCTATTAAAAGGAAATGTTGGTTATTCTGCATGTCATTGATCTATGGTGCCCTTATCTATTGGGGAAATGCTTGCAAATTAAGATAGACCATCAAAGCCTCAAGTATTTTCTGGAACAACGCATTTCCTCCCCAGAGCAACAAAAATTGGTGACTAAGCTCTTTGGATATGATTATGAGATCATTTATAAGAAAGGCAAAGACAATTTGCTTGCGGATGCACTTTCCCAAAAATATGAAGATGAAGGATCCATTTTTTATCTTTCCTTTGTTGTACCAGATTGGCTCCAAGTTGTTCGCCAGGAATGACTACAAGATCTTGTTGGCAACCAATACAATTTTTTCCATTGTCTCCTGAACTTCAAATTATCGTCGCATTTCACAAATAGACGATATTTTCATTTCTTGCGACACTTGCAAATTGGTCTCCAATTTAGTTTTCACGACTGTAAGCGTGAAAACTCCTCTATCGTTATTTGAACTGTCATGATCTTCTCATTGATATTCTAAATGGCACTTACCTTTGGTTTATTATTAAGTGACTGGAATGATTTTTCGAACTATGCCTATCTTCCTATTCTTACTTTGATTGCACAACTTGATTTTTTAAATTGGTAAGGCACTGAGCATGTAAGTTTATGGGTTATACTTGATTCTATAGGGGTCATGGTTGATTTTGTTTTTATATGATGTGATCCTTATTATTATAAGCTCTTGGCTTATCAAATTTTATGAAATCGATTGTCACAATGTTTATAAATGTTTGATTACACACTTATATGATGGCACGTATTTGATTTATTGGTTTGATTTTACATTGAATGACAATGGTTTGAAATAATACATTGGTGCATTGGCATATCATCCACCATTTGATTCTTGGGTTGGCTGAATGATAAGGTTTTAAAACTATGCTATGATTGTTTCAACAGTGGGTTAATTCGCCGGTTGTACTTTGCAATTACTATTTTGCATGGCCGTAAGTGATTCCACCACCCTCGCACGCGCACATTAATTTGCTTCCCCTTTGATCGTTCGTAGCTGTTAGCCCAGACGACTTTGCTCATGTGTGTTGTTGTTTTTGATCCAAACCCTTACCATGCGCCCCCGCCATGGATCCAGTCGTAAGGGCTGAACCTAATGGTATCCATGCTCTGTTGATGTTCGACAGTGCTTACAATGACCTTGAGGAATTTGGATGGCTCCCGTTCATACAAAAGTTTGATGTTTTTAACCCTTGCGTGGCTCGACAATTTGTATTAACCTTTGATGGCTGTCGAGCCAAGGTCAGGGGTGTCCAGTTGGAAATTAACTAGAAATTTCTCAGTTTAGCTACCGGTCTTCCTGCCACTGGACAACGATGGTCCAAGAATTGCAAAGTGGAAGAGGTCCCATGGGCACTGCTCTTCCAGTCTCGTAAGGTTAGCTCCTGCGACAAAGGTTTGCCCGCGAATATGCTTAAGCAACGTTGGCATGATTTGCTGATGATAACCAAACAGTTTATCACCTGCGAGGGTCGGTATGGTTTTGTTTTCTTACACCACCTTTGTTTACTTATGGTTTCCATGGGCTATGAGCTTAATATGCCTTATTACTTGCATAGGAACCTATTTAAAATGTCTAAAAGATACAAAAGGAACCAGGCCGATAGCAGCCTTTTTCACTTTGGGTTGATTAAAATGATTGTTGTCTATCATTTGGGGTTACACTGAGACTGTTGGAACGATTTTCTTACTCACAATAATTTTGAGGATTCAAACCCACCACAGGTTGACAAACCTGTGGTGAGCGAGGGCAAGTCTATACTCCCGGTACCCTACAGTATTTTGTTACCTAAACCCTTACCTGACTCACCTATCGACCTACCCCACTCTGTGACCAAGGATGTCGAAACTGTTAAACCCGTGGCTAAAATGCCTAAAGCCAAACCTACTGTGAATTCCAAAGGCAAAAAGAACGCCCGATTAATCTCTCGCATGGCAAGAAACAAACCGAAGCCTCCTGTCAACCCTGACCCTATCATGGTGAGTGAAGACTCTGACTCGGAGGTAGAACGTTACCTGGCAAGTGAATATCCCTATTCCGAAGGTCTGTGTGTCGAACCCTCATACAACTTTGTGATAAACCTACCACCTTGTTTCCAAAGTGACCCTAATTACCCAGGCATTAAACTGCCTTATGAAACCCCCGGTGATTTGTCAAAACCCTCCCCTACTCTACCTCAACCAGCTGTGACACCCTGTGATCAGTGCGGCTCGTGGTTAGAAAGGTATTACCTTGATGTGCCAATGCTACAGTCCAGAATTCATTCTCTGGAGGATCAATTTGCAAGGATTACCAGTCAAAAGGCTAAATTGCAAGCCACTGATAAGAAACAGAGAACGACAGGCTCTATTTTGTTTAAGAATGTGGAGTCAGCTACAACAGTCATGAATTCAAAATTGGCATAGCTCGAGCAGCCTCACTGGTATGTCTATCACCTGTTTATATGATAAACTCATGGCTCTGTTTACAACGTGGATTTGCTTTGACACATAAGAATGCATTATGTACATATTTTTGTTTTGATTAATCGAATTTTGTTATCCCAATTTAGTTTCGATTAGATTTTAGTTGATTTGATAGATTTGGTATGGATTTGAGTTGTTTGATTTAGCCAAAATGAATGCTCTATTATTGATTGAAGTCGTTTGATAGACACGAATTGTTTCTCATATTTTGATTCTAAACACAATCACATCTCATTTGATTTCGTCATAATGTGTATGCTATGATTGGTAATGGTTGTGACATGGTCAATTGTTACGGTTTTATGTCCATATGGTTTTCGAACAGCTCGAATATGGTTTGGATCTTTTCTAAAAATGAATCTGTACAAACTCACCCAAATCGTGAATGGATTCAATTCGTAATGGTTATGTGAAACCCATCCGGTTAATTCGTTTTGGTATGCTGTTAGATCGAACCTGTTATCGTTTGGATTTGTAATGGCAATGAATATTCAGTGGATTTGTAAAACGAAAATGACTATACCCAGGTTCACGATTTGTTTCGATTGTTGCCCAGTTTACGATTATCACCTCTGTTGATTCGATGATGGTTGTGATTATTATTTTTGATCCTGTCTGTTGACTGTGTGGCACTCAGCGACCGAAATCTATGGTGAATTTTGGTTAATGTTGTTATGAATATCTTGTTTATCCATAATTGTAACAGTCTTTTCTTTGGGTTTAATTAAAACAACATGAATCTTATGCTACATTATTATAGTTATAACGAATGGATTCTGGCTGTTTTGGATTAAATCGTATCGCACATGATATCACTCATTGTTGATTTCATTTGAATGGAAACAGTTTTGTTACTGTTTGACCCGATTTTATGGTCAAAGAAAATCAGAGCATTCTTATCCCTGTTTCGATTGAATCACTTTTGATTCTATTTAATTTAAATGATAAACTCATTTGAACCATTAGTGATTCGTTTTTAATGTTTATTAAAAGAAAATTGGATTGGATTATTTTAAAGAGATTTCATTTGGTTTCTATTTGATCTTGTGTGCTATTTTAGACTAGCTACAGAATCAGATGATTCTGTAGCTAAGTCTGTAAAATTAGATTTTTAGTGTTCTGTTGATGAAATATCTTTCTAACTTGATATTTTTGTTCTACTGCAGATGAATTCAAAAATACAGTGGATTTGATGAGCAGTTAGGAGATATTTGGAATATTCCACTTGCATTTTATTTTCTTAGTTTAGTTGATTTTGGGAACATCTTCCCAGATTATGTAAAACAGTTTGATATTATCCACAGGGAGGTTTTACCCTGTGGAGAGACTTATAAATACTTATCATTTTTGTAATAAGCATCATCCTCATTCGTGGGAGAACAAGGATATGGAGTTTTAATACAGACTGAAGTAGAATTTGGTGTTTTGTCACAGCTTTAGCTTCTCATTATATCAATATTTTGTTTCATGTTGTGTATATCAATTTGTATCTGGTTAATGACTACTTTAGCTATCTTAATCATGTGCAAATGATATAATTTTAATCATTGTAATCCATATCTGATTTCTTCCAAGTGTATAAAAGACATAACAATTGTCTAATTCAGTTTGTGAATGACAGGTTTATCTTCTTCATGAGTTGAATTATCAAATATAAGTTTTTGCATAACAGGTTTCCCTTATTGGAGAGATTTATAATCATATAGTTGTTATGATTTTTTATGTCTTGTTTGTCCTGTTAACAATTCAAAGAGCAACACAACCTATCGTTTACGAGAAGCTTTTGGACTAACCGGTGCGATTTTCCTTCCTCCGACCAGCTTGAAGTCATCATACACAGGACAAATTGGGAGTGTTCCAGGTCAGTTTGTCATTCGTTTAGTATACTTATCAGTAGTTAATTCAGATATTAGTTTAGTTAGATTTATAGAATTAATATATTAGATCGTTTAATTTCAGTAAGTTTTATTTCTTATTCATAAAATCAAAAATCAAAAAGATCTCTAGCTGTCTTAGGGCAGAAAATACATGAGTTTTACAGGTTTTATTCAAATCTGCATTTTGTATACATTGTATATTTGTGAATAAGTAATACTGCAGCTAGTAATTAGATAGTTGATTTGAGTTATTATAATATTAATTAGTGGATTGTATATAGAATAATTAGAGTAGTTTGTATTTATTTTTAGTTTATATGGTAGTTAGTTTTAATTAGATTAGTTAGATTATTGTATTAGTTTGTTATTAGTTAGTTTAGTTTCTTGTATTTAGTTTTAGTTTGTTTTATTAGTTTTAGTTAGTTTAGTTAGTTTTATTTGTTTTAGATAGATTAGTTAGTTTAGGTTAGTTTTCTCTTTGGTTTTCTTAGGACCTTAGGGCGGCCAACGGAGCCATTAAACCTGTCGGGGTGGTTCATTCCAAACGGCTTGGGTTATTTAGACAACCCCAGACCGGTTCCATTCTCTCAATTGACGGACAAACAATTTCTCCCGTCAACAGATCCCAAAAGTTTGCATCTGATCAAAAAATTGCATTCCAATGCTCCATATTCCCCTAGGTACTCTAGGCTCCATGATGATCTTCGAAACAAAGGTCGTTTGTATTTAAGTAAACAATCAAAACTTAAATCTACGGTACTTTTTGAGCTTCATGCTACACCCACAGTGGGGCACTCCAGGTTCACGAAAACCTATGACAGGGTCAAACGTTATTTTTGTAGGATGGTATGAAACAAGACATTAGTAATTTTGTCGCTGAATGTGATCTGTGTCAACGCAACAAGGGAGAAACAATCAAATATTCGGGCACACTACAACCGCTTTCGATTCCACCTACTATTTGGAGGGATATCTCTATGGATTTTATTACAGGCTTACCCAAATCGAGAAATAAATCAGTCATCATGGTGGTTGTTGATCATCTTTCCAAGTATGTTCATTTATGCACTCTTCAACACCCATTTACAACATCCACAATGGCTCAAATTTTCATGGATCGAGTCTTCAAGCTTCATGGCATGCCACACTCTATTGTTTCTCATCGCAACCCAACTTTCACCAGCAATTTTTGGCAAGAACTGTTCAAGCTACAAGGCACCCAATTGCATCTCAACACAACTTATCATCCCTAGACTGATGTTCAAACAGAAGTTGTCAACAAGTGTTTGGAAACATATTTGAGGTGGTTTACCTCAGAAAAGAAAAATCAGTGGGCTCAATGGTTACACCTAGCTGAATGGTGGTACAACACTTCATACCATACAGCTACATGCATGACTCCTTTTGAAGCGGTATATGGACATAATCCACCTTCAGTTCTCTCATACTTACCTGGTGTCTCGAAGGTCCAGGTGGTTGACCAAACACTTATAGTTCAAGAGGATATTCTCCATACCCTCAAAGAGAATTTGGTCATGGCACAAAATCGCATGAAGAAACAAGAAGATCAAGGTCACTCTAAATGTCAATTTGCAGAAGGGGATCATGTGTTTCTTTGAATGCAACCTTACAAGAAAAATTCCCTCAAGGTCGAGCATTGTCTAAAGCTAGCACCTAAATTTTACGGTCCTTATATTGTTCTCAAGTGTGTGGGACAAGTGGCCTATCAATTAGCTTTGCCCAGTCATTTGAAGCTACATCGTGTTTTTCATGTTTCATTCTTAAAGAAGGTGATTGGAACTAAGTTCCAAATTCAAACCAACCTTCCCAATTTAGCCGAAGAAGGATCCATTTGGCTACAACCACAAGCAGTTTTGGACTAGCGTGAGCATCGCCTACATTAGAGACCCATCAAGGAAGTGTTATTCCAGTGGAAAGATACAACTCCAATAGAGGCCACTTGGGAACCAACTACCATTCTGCAACAATTTCCACATATCAAGACTTGAGGACAAGGTTGTTTTTAAGGGGGAGGACATGTTAGGGTCCTAACCCACACATAGGTAGAAAAATATATTCGGATGTAATAAAGGTCAATATTAATAAGGCCTTGCAATAAAATAGAATAAGTTGAATGTAAGAAGACCTAATAGAATCTTCCTCTTCTAGAAGGATCTTCCTCTAGATGCTTCTTTTGATAGACATATTTAGTATAAATAGGAGTCGAGGGTATGAGAACCCTAGCTTGGATATTATTGTAATAGAGATTTTATCGACTGGAGGTTGCCCCCTTGAGGAGGCCCGTGAACATTGCTCTCAAAATCAAAGTGTTATTTCTGTTGTTATTCTTATATCATTTCAGTGTTATTGTGGTGATTTCTCTAGTTATATTATTGTTATTCTGCCATTTATATCATTTTATTTTTGTTCTTCATACTTTTTATATCTGGTATATTACACTCACCCTTGCGAGGTGAGCTAGGAGCTAGTTGTTCTCTAGTTTAGTGTGCATGGGCCCTTTGCAGCTTGAGGGGCCAAGGGGGAAGAAGAGTACCCCTAGGATTGGCTAGGAAGTACTAGTCAAGTCACAACAGTCGGCAAGTGGGAGCTGCATGGAGTGTGCAGGACAACAACTCAGAGCGGATGACCTGGGCTATGGTACACTTGCTTTTATTTTTGCATGGTAGATTATTATTAACCTTACATTTTCATTTATGTACTTTTAACTATGTAAAGAAGGTGTTGTACTTAGAATTTTAATTGAGAACTTAATTTTCCCTTAGAATTAAACTCACTGCTTGACTTGGGTCCCTTGGCTTTCAATCCCTAAATGTTGTGACTGTCCTATTGGTTTTATTGATATTATTGATTTATTGTGAAGAGTTGTGCTTTACTTCGTCCTCATCCCTATATCATCAGTCCATGCCTGAGAATTCCGCTAGGAGTTGGATCGACGGTCGTCACTTCCGTGTTAATAGACCTATAGATCCTAAATCCATGTTTTTCTGTGTGTGGATGATGAGCGAAGGATAGTTTGCCCGGTTGTCTACCTTTGTTGGTTGTTCATGGTCGAGTGATTGTCTTGCACCTTGTTGCGATTGATTACCTCTGTGATTGCTTTTCCCTTCCTGCGGTGAACCACTTATTATCATCTATGTTTGATCCCTATGTTTGATGCATTCCTGGTGAAGTAAATCTACGTTTAATACCCTTCCTAGAAATGATTTAAGTTTACATTTTTAATGCATTTCCTGGCGAATTTACTATGTGTTTTTTTTGTTTTTTTTTATATACATTTGGTCTGTGATTTGCCTCTGTGATTATTTACCTTGGATGATGAAGTTACTCTGCCTATGGCCACACTAGACCGTGTTTTAATTCGTTTTACTCTGCGATCTGAATTGTACCTTATGCTTGTGTTATCATACTTCTAGCTTGCATTTTGTTTCTCTGCATTATGACTTAAATTGCCGGTGAATTTTCCCTTTGCATTTGATATAATTTAAGGCGAATTACTCGACATTTTTCATGCTTAGAATTGATTTTTCTCTGCAATATATATTACCTCAATGTCGACTTAAATCAATGCCTTTCTTATGACTAAAACTCAACATTTATGATACTTGGAAAACGATTTGATATTGTGATTGATACTGCTATTTCTTTAAAATGGTGTTACGGTTATCTCTGGCTAAAAGACCGTCTGAATGGTAGGCAAAGTTTTATTCCCAATGATGTATAGTTATTATTGCTTCTTTATCTTATGCATAAGGATATATTTATGTAATGGAGTTAATATTATTACCTAACATACGCACATAGTTATACCATGTTCTTGATATCCTGCACAACAATGTATATATGCCCCTGTAGATGATGTAATTAGAATATGGATCTCTTGAGGTGATTTCAGATCCTCCTTCTGAATCTATTTCAATATGTAGTGAATCGTTATTCTTTAAATGCATGGACAACAATTTTTTCCCCTTAATAGTGTTATTGTAATTTCTTTATAAAAAAAAAACTCCTAGCGATATATCTCAACCAACGTTCCCTCTAAACAACGAACCTCTTGCACTGTGATATGCTACAGATCGTGTAATTTTAAACCAGTGATTTGCATGTTGTTGACTGCGTGTTACCCTTTTCTGGTCCACCTTAACCATTACCCTTGACCATGATTTGCAATTTTATGACAACATTGTTGCCAATTGTTTGTGACCGCGATATCTCATCCAGCGTTCCCTTTAATCAACGATCCTCCTTGCTTGGGATATGTTTCTGACCGTGAAACCTTAAACCGGTGAGTTGCCCCATTATTTTAACCACAATTTGTTACGGCATAGACTGTGTTTTCACTGCCAGACAGGCCATGATTTGGCACGCTGTATAGACTGCATTTTCATTTCCCAACAGACCCTAATTTTTCCAGCTGTACTAACTACATTTTACTTGCCACTGACCACGATTTTCATGCTATGAATGGTGGCGTTGACCCCATGTTGATTGCGTTTCAAACCTGTAGATGATAGCGACAACTTACCTTGATTGAAATTGAATGCATGCCTCTGCATTTGGATGAAATAATGAATGCATTTTACATTTACCTGGTTGCAATAATACACCTGCAGTTTACATTTACCTGACGGCGATAATACCCCTACATTTTTACATTTACCTAACAACGATAATAATTGGCATTAGTGTTTCTGGACAACGTTCCTCTTTTATTAATTAGCAATAATAATCATGTTTGTTGGATATCGTTTAATAATAGCATCAAACTACATTGAATAGCTTTGACATGACATTTATTTATGAACAGGAAGATAGCATTAAATTTCATTGAATAGCATCAAGGTGGAAATTAATTATAAATAGCAAACAACATCAATTTGCATTGAATATCTTTGACATGACATTTATTTATGAACATCAAGATAGCATTAAATTTGCACTGAATACCTTGACCTGATATTTAATTATAAACAACAGGATAGCATTAAATTGCATTGAATAGCGTTGAAATGACATTTATTTATAAACCACAAAACCACATTAAAATAACATTAAAAAAAAAGCATTGAAACGACACTTATATATAGACAATGAAATAGCATCGAATAACAACAAATAGCATTGAAGAAACATTAATTAGACATCAATATCTTTAAGGATTATCCCTATTTAGACAACCATGTCGATTATTTTATAAGCAACGTGGAGCATTTTAAAATATACATAGCTCACTTATTTTAAATGGGCAGATTATAATTGTTGATAAGTGTATTGATTTTGTTAAGTTCCTATCTTAGTTCGCATTATGATAACACTTATGACCTTAGTAACTTGGTAATAGTTCAACCTTCGCACTTAGGCATATTGCTTATCAATTAATGGTTGGGTTGCTGGCGGAGTCGGGTAATGTCTTACGCTTTTCATTTTGAGTGTAGTGCTCTTGCATCTTGTCGACCTATTGCTTGGGGTGTGGGTGCAGTCTGCTTGTCAGTATTCATCTCCTAACACATTGGATTTATCTTGAGTCCTTTGTCCAAATAAGTTAGGTCGCGCCAGGGTTATTATCACACCTGTCACCTAGGGAAAACATGATTCCTAGTGAGGGGATCATGGTATGCCCTAAGGGATAGAGGTGAAGGATAACATGGTCAGGGTATGTGCTTTCCATGTGGGTGTTGTTGATCATTATAAGTTTGTTATTGGCACTTGGGATGAATGCCTTCTTGCATTTGGTTGCGCAACATCGAGGTTCTAGTTAACTAGCCATCAAGGTCATTTTGTCAAGATGGGGATGTTGTCCCTTATCTTGTAGGCATTGTCATGTTTGTGTCGGGCGGGTAGTCGTTCCTTCCTTGATTTATGCATGTTTCGCCCAGTTGCTTGATGTGCCAGCGTGTAGAGTTGTTTTTGTCTGTTTCCTGATCTGCAGGCGTTGTGTTTGTCATCTGGGTGTGGTTAACTGTGTCTTCATTTCCTTCCTGCCTAAAAACAAAAAACAAAATTCACTTTGCTTCGCTTGTTTTCGTAACGATCGGGGTCATTGCATATGGTATCAGAGTGGGGTTCAACCCATGACTTGGAAACACTATGGCTTTCACTGATATGATTTTTTATTATAATGTTGCTAATTAAGTTGACTTGTATTCGTGCAGGTAATCATGGTTAGAGGACTTCGCAGAGGCAAATGACGGGGTGCTAGGGGAGGAGGCGCGATGCCTCCAGTAGCATCCACGTCTGAGGGGTTTAACACCCAAGGAGACGAACAGGTTGTCAGGTAGGAGAAGATAGCGGTGGGTGATGTGGTTAGGTTGATAAGGTCCTTTCAGTGCATGTCTGAGGCACTGATTATCCATTTGGAAAAAGAAGAGTCTAGGGAATTGGCACCCCCTGAGGGTCCACCACACACTCTGGTTGGTACTAGTAGCATTCACCGTGAACTCGAGAAGGTAAAATTTCCTGAGTTATTTGGTTCCCCGGACGGTGCAGCTGCCGAGGCATGGTTGGAGAATATGGTGATGTGCTTTTCACTTCGCGTCTATACCTCCAACATGAAGGTCTGCATGCTGGCCTTTCAACTAAAGGGGAGCACTCTTCTTTGCTGGAAGACACTCCTGCCATAATTGAACATGACCGTTGAAGACGTGTCATGGGAACTGTTCGAGGAATGGTTCCGAGAGAGATACCTATCAGAGGAATTCATTGAGTGTCATCTCAACAAGTTCAATGCCTTACGACAGGGTGGTCGTACGGTGCCCGAGTACGAGGCCCATTTAATGGAGTTTCTTCGGTATGCTCCACATCTTAATACTGAGAAACTTAAGGTCAACAGGTTCTTGTTCAACCTTAATATCAACATACGTGCAAAGGTTATGATTCAGATGCCTCGAACCTTGCATGATGTCGTCCAAAAGGCCCTCATAGTAGAGGAGGAGATTATCAGCGGGGGTCAGAGCATGACTCCAGCGAGGCCAGTAGGGAAAGTGTCATCCAGTGCGTTGCAGCATCAAACACCAGCCAGATATACGCTAGGATATTGTGGCTTCCAGAGGGGATCCACTTTCACTACACCTCGGTGACTAATGCCTCAACAATGGACTCCTTACCGAGGACCACAACATCAACAACAACATCGACCACAACAACAAAAGTTTAGGCCTGTTCAACAAAACAGACCAGGATTCTAGGTCGGTGGGTCGTCAGCTTCTACTTCAAGTACTAGGAGTACTGGACCGAAGAAGGGGTCTTGGACATGTGGGGAGCCACACTACCAATGCGATTTCCCAGTGGAGAGGACTAGAGCATCTAGATCAGTCACACCCACTACCGTGGGAGATTTGGGCAAGGCCCATCGGATTCATGCAACGGTGAATAAACTCCAGGCAGAGCACTGGTCAACTGTGCTTGATACATTAGGTACTGTCTCTAAACAGACCCTTAGTATTTTGATAGATCCTGGTGCTACTGAGAGTTTCATTTCTGGTGCAACGCTAAAGAGGATTAAGGTAAAGGTAGTCGAACAGGATGATTTTATCTTTGTATAGATGGCTTTGGGAGCCAAACAGAAGGTTGGAGGAAAGCTCACAGGTTGTACCATTAACCTGGGAGAGTTGTTGGACCTGGGACTTATACATCTGAGTGTGTCACCATGGGGTACGCCTATTATTTTAATACAAAAGAAGGATGGGTTGTGGAGACTCTACATTGAATACCGTCAATTGAATAAGGAAAATATCAAGAATCAGTATCCATTGCCAAGGATTGACAATCTGTTCGATCAGATGAAGGGTGCGACAGTGTTTTCCAAGATCTATTTCCGATCAGGGTATCACCAATTATGGATCAAGGAGGATGACGTCTCTAAGACCTCCTTTTAAGACAAGGTTTGGTCATTATGAGTTTACTGTTTTACCGTTTGGAATGACAAACACCCCAGGGGTATTTATGAGTTTGATGAACGGGGTGTTCCATGAGTACTTGGACAAGTTCATCGAAGTATTCATTGACGATATTTTTATTTACTCTTGGACGATGGAGGATCATGACGAGCACTTGCACTTGGTAATACAGTTTCTACGAGAGCACAAATTGTATGGGAAGTTGTCCAAATGCTCATTTTATCAACTAAATATTCACTACTTAGGGCATGTCATCTCCGGTGAAGGTATCATCATGGATCCAAAAAAGGTCAAGGATATTATGGAATGGCCTGCACCAATGAATGTCCCAGAAGTGTGTAGCTTCATGGGTTTAGCAGGATACTATCGACGGTTTGTTGAAGGATTTTCGAAGATAGAAAATTCGATCATAGAATTGCAGAAGAAGAACAAGAATTTTGTTTGCACTGAGAAATGCATGGAAGCATTTTGGAGGCTCAAAGAGTTGTTGACAACTGCACCAATAATAAATGTCCTTGACATGGATGCAGACTTCTTGGTATGCACTGACACATCCAAGGAAGGCTTACGCGCAGTCTTGATGCAAGATGGTCGAGTGATCGCTTACATCTCGAAGAAACTTAGAAGGCATGAGGAGAACTATGCGATGCACTATTTGGATTTGTTAGCCATTGTATATGCCTTGAAGGTTTGGAGACACTACCTTGTTGGATGAAAATTTGAATTAAAGACGGACCACTATGGACTACAACAGATCTTTACGTATAGCGACCTGAACACGTGACAACGACATTGGTCAGAATTGCTTAGCGAGTACGAATTTGACATTACTTACATAAAAGGAACCGTGAACCGAGTGGTAGATGCATTGAGTCAAAGACCACACATCTTTTTGGTGTTGCCTCTTCAGACGAATCTATGTGAAAATATTCTAACTTTATAGCACGACGATGACTGGTACAAAGAGGTCAAGGATTTTATCAAACAAAACACAATGATGGTACCAAGATTTGAAGGATTTACATTTGACGACGATGGATTATTGAGGTTTAAAAATTGGATTTACGTACCACCGAACGATGAGTTGAGGAGTTTGATCCTAAACGAGGCTCACAGAGTAGTGTACATGGCCCGCCCAAGAGTCACAAAGATGAGGGCGGACCTTAAACCCTTATTCTTCTAGAAGGGAATGAAGGCATACATAGTTAACTATGTGGCCAGATGTCTAGAGTGTCAGCAAGTAAAGGATGAACATAGACATCTAGCTAGATTAATACAACCACACATTATTCCAGAATTGAAATGGGAGGTTATTTTGATGGATTTCATTGTTGGATTTCCACTAAAGGCAAGGAGACATGACTTGATTTTTGTGGTAGTCAACACTCTAATGAAGAGTGATCATTTTATTCCTATGCGTACGACGTATCGAGCACCTGGAATAGCTAGAGTTTTCATCAGTGAGATTGTGAGGCTGCATGGTGTGCCTAAGAGGATTATATCTGATCGAGGATCGATGTTTACCGAACAATTTTGGACTAGTTTCCAAGAGGCCTTGAGAACCCAACTTAACTTTAGTACTTCGTATCACCCGGAGACTGACGGGAAGACCAAATGAACAAACCAAATATTGGAAGACATGTTGTGCATGTATGTAATGGACCAAAAAAAGTGTTGGGAAGAATTCTTGTCATTTGTAGAAGTCGCTTATAACAACAGTTACCAAAGCACCATTAAGATGGCGCCTTTCGATTTCCTTTATGGGCGACAGTGTCAGACACCTTTGAGTTGGGATTGGCTTGAGGATAGGGTCTTGGTGGGACCAGAAGCGATCCAAGAAATGGAAGATCAAATGCAAACAATAAGACAAAGGATCAAAGAAGCGCAGGATTGACAAAAGAGTTATGTCGATGCGCATCGTGTCGACCGTAGTTACGAAGTGGGTGATCGAGTCTTCTTGTGGGTAAAATTGCATAAGAGTTCGATCAAGTTTGGAAAGGGAGATCAAATCTCTCCTAGGTTCATGGGACCCTTCGAGATTGTGGAGAGGAATGGGGTCGTGGCCTATCGACTAGCCTTGCCTAATTCTTTGAGGCGTATGGACAATGTTTTTCACGTATCTGTTTTGAGACATTATATTAGTGATCCTACACATGTTATTGACATGATCTCCTTGTAGGTATCAGATGAGGGGGCGATCACGCCAGAGTGGATCTGCATCCTGAATCATCACATTACACAGCTACGATGTCGAACAATAGATCTAGTCAAGGTCTAGTGGGACAACTATAGTCCACACTCAACGACCTGGGAGGATGCATATGATATGCGCCAGCAGTTTCCATTTTTGTTTGATCGATAGACTTATGACACTGCGATACACATTATTTCAGCACTTATATATTGTGAAAATTCAGGATGAAGTTTAGACCAAGAGGGGGTGTATGTAACATCCCGCTCTTGCACACACTGAGCGAACTTATTCTTTGAGGAAACTTCCTTGCAAGTGATCCAGATTATTATACTATTGGTCGTTGATTATGATTATGGGGCATTATGGATGTGATTATATGTTATTTTGATGTATTGACTTAGACATGTATTATTGACTCAGTTCTCCTGAGTGTGCAGGATTGGGACCTCAAGGATGCTGAAGCATCGATGAAACCCTTGGAATTCGGATCGAGTCAGGGAGTGGACTATTGGGGTTTGATTGTTGTATATATGACATTTGTGCATTTGATTAGATGTTATTATTATGGATATTATTTCTGACCTGATTTGTTGATGATGCAGGTCGATGATATCTTGCCAACCAGACTCACATGTGGAGTAGAGGGGCCATGCATGACTACCAGAGATGTTGAGGGAGAGGTATGGACAACAACCCTGCCATAGCCTACTAGCACTCTCGCCATGGCTCAAACTGTAGGTTAACGAATACCTAGTTTGAGAAAACCCATGATGTCATGAGGGCAGATTGTGACTGTTGCTCACGATGATTCTAAGGGGCATACAATAAGGCAAGGGCCTTATTCCTTAGAGGCCCTTAGTCTACCACAAGATCACCTAACGAAGTATTGACTCCAGGGTTTTTTTATGTCTAACAATTCAGTCAAGAGGCGAGTGGAACCCTTGGAGCACCTAGTGCGTTCTGAAGGGCACGTAGTGCAAGAAAAATAAAAAGAGGTGAGTCGCACCCTTGGAGCACATAGTGTGTCCTGGAGGGCACGTCGTGCAAGGGGAATAGAATGAGGTGAGTGGCACACTTGGAACACCTAGTGCGTCCTGAAGGGCATGTCGCGTTGTTAACTAATAAGTGATTAAACCTAGATGGCCTTAGAAAAAATAATTTGATAAGAAATATTTAAAAACAATTTCCCTTATAAAATGTCACCCAACCTCAGAAATTAAAATCTAGGTCTAAAGAAATACTTGTGGTAAAAAAAATAAAAAATAAATAATCCTATTAATCATCATTAAAGATGTGATGAAAAGGGGGTAAGCCATTCAATTAATTTATAAAAATCAAATTAGTTTGGGGGATTGCTTTTTAACAAAAAGGGAAATAATTGCTTTGTTACTTATGCTAATTAAAAAGTTATTAATTAAAAAGAAAAGGGGAAAAGGTAATTTCCTACACTTGATAATTTGAGTTTTAGATTAAAAGGGAAAGAGGGAAATTTAAAATAATTAGGAAACCAAGGGAAAAAGGGAAACATAAGTAAAAAGAAGAATGACTAAGTTGGTAAGGAATCTTGCCTTTAAGAACTTTCTAAGTTGAACTCAACTAGTAAATTAATAAGGGGGTGAGTCATTAAAATGTGTAAGGGAATATGGGGACACCTAGGAGCAATTCTATGAATGATTTTAGGTGGGTGAGGGAAATAGGAGTAATTAAATAATTAATGAAATTAACTTTTTGTACAATGAAAAGGATGGGTGACACATGTACGGGGAGGATTTTTCTGAATTAAATTATTGAACATTAAATTAAATGGGAAATTGGGAAAGGAATGACTTAGAAACTCTATATAAAGGAGGGAGGAGGAGGAGGATGGATCTCTTCCTTTATGTGTAATGTTACGCTGCAGAATTTTAGACTTGACTAACTTATCTTGTGGGATTTGGGATACCCATCTCGGTGAGGAGTGGTAGCTTGGCCTTGCGAGGCAAGTTGGGAGCTAGTTGTTCTCTGGTTTAGTGTTTGTGCCCCCTTTGTGGCTCGGGGGTCTGAAGGGGAAGAAGAATACCCATATCATTGGCTGGGAGGTGCCAGTGAAGTCACAACGGTCGGCAAGAAGGAGCTACACAGAGCACGTGGGACAACAACTCAGAGAAGATAACTTGGGCTACGGTACGCTTGCTTTTATTTTGCATGGTAGATTATTATTGACCTTGCTCTTTCATTTCTTTACTTTTAATTATGTAAAGAAGGTGTTGGACTTAGCATTTTAATTAAGAACTTAATTTTCCCTTAGCCTTAAGATCGTTGCTTGACTTAGTCCCTTGGCTTTCGATCCTTGAATGTTGTGACTATTCTATTGGTTTTATTGATTTATTGTGAAGATGTGTGCTTTACTTCATCCTCATCCCTAGATCAACAGTCCATGCCTGAGCAGTTGGCCAAGAGCTGGATAAATGTTCGTCACTTCGGTATTAATAGACCTATAGATCCTAAAGCCCTGATTTTCTATGCATGGATGATGAGCAAAGGATAGTTGGCTCGACTGTCTACCTCTATTGGTTCTTCCTGCTCGAGTTATTGTCTTGTGCCTAGTTACGATTGATTACCTCTGTGGTTTTTTTTCCCTTCCCACGGTGAACCGCTTATTATCCTCTATGTTTAATCCCTGTGTTTGATGAATTCCCAGCAGAGTAACTATGTGTTTAATACCCTTCCAGGAAATGATTTAAGTCTGCGATTTCAATGCATTTCCTGGTGAATTTACTGTGTGATTTTTGTTTGTTTTATACATTTGGTCTGTGATTTCACTCTGCAATTATTTACCTTGGATGACAAAGTTACTCTGCCTATGGCCACACTAGACCATGTTTTAATTATTTTTACTCTACGATCTGAATTGTACCTTATGCCTACGTTATCATACTTCTGGCTTGCGTTTTTTTTCTCTGCATTATGACTTAAATTCCTAGCGAATTTTCCCTCTCCATTTGATAGAATTTAAGGCGAATTGCTCTGCATTTTTCATGCTTCAAAATTTCTTTTTCTATGTAATATATATTACCTTGATGTCAACTTAACTCAGTGCCTTTCTTATGACTAAAAATCAGCATTTATGATACCTGGAAAATGATTTGATACTGTGATTGATATTGCTATTCTTTAAAATGGTGTTACGGTTATCTCTGGCTAAAAGACCGTCCGAATGGTAGGCATAGTTTTATGCCCAACGATGTATAGTTATTGTTTCTTCTTTATATTATGCACAGGGATATAGTTCTATAATGGAGTTAATATTATTACCTAACATATGCACAGAGTTATATCATGTTCTTGATATCCTGCACAACGATGTATATATGCCCATATAGATGATGTAATTAGAATATGGATCTCTTGAGGTGATTTCAGATCCTCCTTCTGACTCTATTTCAATAAGTAGTGAATCGTTATTCTTTAAATGCATGCACAATGATTTTTTTCCTTAATAGTGTTATTGTAATTTCTTTATAAAAAAAAAATGCCCAACGATATATCTCAACCAACGTTCCCTCTAAACAACGATTCTCTTGCACTGTGATATGCTATGGACTGTGTAATTTTAAACCATCGATTTGCATGTTGTTGACTGTGTGTTACCCTTTTTTGATTTGCCTTTACCATTACCCTTGACCATGATTTGAAATTTTATGACAACGACATTGCCAATTGTTTGTGACTGTGATATCTCATCCAGCGTTCCCTTTATTCAACGATATTGTCAATTTTTTGTGACCGCGATATCTCATCCAACATTCCCTTTAATCAACGATATTGTCAATTGTTTGTGACCGCGATATCTCATCCAACGTTCCCTTTAATTAGTGATCCTCCTTACCTGGTATATGTTGTTCATTGTGAAACCTTAAACCGATGAGTTTCCCCATTTTTTTAACACGATTTATTGCGGCATAGACTGCATTTTCACTGCCAAACAAACATAGATTTGGCACGTTGTATAGACTACGTTTTCACTGTCGAATGGACCCCAATTTTTCCAGTTGCATTGACTGCATTTTACTTTCCACTGACCATGATTTTCATGCTGTGAATGGCGGCGTTGGCCCCATGTTGACTATGTTTCAAACCTGTAGATGATAGCAACAACTTACCTTGATTGACAGTGAATGCAGATCTCTGCATTTGGATGAAATGATGAATGTGTTTTACATTTACCTGACTGCAATAATACCCCTGCGTTTTACATTTACCTAACGACGATAATACCCCTGCGTTTTTACATTTACCTGACAACAATAATAATTGGTATTAGTGTTTCTGGACAACGTTCATCTTTTATTAATTAGCAATAATAATCATGGTTGTTGGATATTGTTTAATAATAGCATCAAACTACATTGAATAGATTTGACATGACATTTATTTATGAACAGGCAGATAGCATTAAATTTCATTGAATAGCATTGAGGTGGCAATTAATTGTAAATAGAAAATAGCATCAATTTGCATTGAATAGATTTGACAGGACATTTTGTTAAGTGCCTATCTTAGTTCGCATTATGATAATACTTATGACCTTAGTAACCTGGTAACGATTCAACCTTCACACTTAGGCATCTTTTCTATCAATTAATGGTTGGGTTGTTGGCAGAGTTAGGAAATATCTTACACTTTTCCTTTTGAGTGTAGTGCTCTTGTGTATTGTCAACCTATTGCTTGGGGTGTGGGTGTAGTCTTCTTGTTAGTATTCAGCTCCTAACGCGTTGGATTTATCTTGATTCCTTGGTCCAGATAGGTTAGGTCGTGCCAGGGTTATTGTCGCACTTGTCACCTGGGGACGACATGATTCATGATGAGGGGATCAGGGTACGCCCTAAGGGATATAGACGAAGGATAAATTGGTCAGGGTCTGTGCTTTCCATGTGGGTGTTGTTGATCATTGTAATTTTGTTATTGGCGCTTGGGATGAATGCCTTCTTGCGTTGGGTTGCGCACCATCGAGGTTCTAGTTAACTGGCCATTAAGGTTGTTGTGTCGAGATGAGGATTTTGTCCATTATCTTGTAGGTGTTGCCATGTTTGTGTCAGGAGGGTAGTCGTTCCTTCCTTGATTTATGCATGTTTCACCCAGTTGCTTGATGTGGCAGCGTGTAGATTCATTGTTGTCTATTGCTTGATCTACAGGCATTGTGTTCATTGTCTGGTTTTGGTTAACTATGTCGTCATTGCCTTCCTTCCTAAAAACAAAAAAAAAAAATATTCACTTTGCTTCACTTGTTGTCATAACGATCGGGGTCGTTACAAAAGAGTTGCAGTTACATGAAGGTTTGCCAACCAATGGTTGAAGGAGAAGTTTGGAGATAAATATGACAGTTCTAGAAAGAGAATATGGGATGGATAAAATTAGGAAGAAAGTAGCATGATCGAAGTCACCATCGAGGATCAAGACTCATGTGTAACCTCATAAGAAGTTGCGGGAGAATCAACCCTTGCAGCACTCAAAGATGTGAAGTATACTACAAGACTTTATATGATATGGAATCCTTATGCAACCCCCCAGGTGAAATAATCACATCTTAAAGACACAAGAACTAGCCTTGGATCTCCCAATACCTCAGCGCAATCTTCCAATACAGTAAATTCTACAATAAAATCTTCCATAATTCCTCTCATTTCTCTTCAATCTAGTCCAACCAATTCGAGTAGTATCAGTAGAAAGAGTCTGGAAATTTCTTTAGTGTTATCACAACTATGACCTCTAGGATTTGTCTTAATAGGGTCCCCAAATCCTCCCATGGTGCATCAACACACCGGATCCCTCACCTGATACCCAAAATTCTAGGGTAAAGGGGATGAGGATGTGGAACAACATTGGTTCCTTAGTGAGGCCATCTAGAATTCTCGTGGAACTTTGGATGCTAATAAACTAGTTGAGTTTCAGACCATGTTAAGGGGTTGGGAATTAAAATGGTAAATGAAATCCATCGAACCAGGGAATCCCATGGGGAAACCATTTCCTTTACCACAAGTCAAACAAAATTTTATTGTTGAATTTAAACTACCCCAATCCAAGAAACAAGATCTTTCTAAACTGTGGGAAATCAAATAGAGATATTGAGAATCTTCCTGGGAGTATAACCAAATATTCAAATATGTGATATATATATTATCCAACCCCATTCTTGAATACCACCAGTGAGAATGGTTCATTTAGGTACTTTTGCCATTAACTTGGATTCCATTAACCCAACAATGGATAACTACATTGGGGGAATCCATAGAACAATACATGAAAATTGATGTGACGGAGGGATATACTAACATCTTGTGGGTAATAAGACCACCCAATGAATATAATATTACCTAACTGCAAGGCCATATTTCCTCCCTGAATGATAAGATTCAAGAATTGACCATTCCTAGAGAAACCCTCCCTCAAGTTTGGTGTATTGGTTTCTATACTAAGGGGCATACAACGACTAAGTGTCCTAGAATGAGGGTTGCATAAACCACCCCCCCCCCCCCACNGAGGGTTGCATAAACCCCCCCCCCCCCCCCACAACCCACGGTGCCTCCACCAACTACAACACCATTTCATGGACCTATGTAGTACCATGATTTCCAAAACCATCAAGGTACTTAGAATAATGACTATTGTGAAATGTGTTGAAGTCATGGGCACCCCCCTTGACATTTCCCGATCCTACAAAAATACACCCTTGTTATAAACACAATCTACTGTGAATTCTGTGGGTCACCTACTCACACCGCCAAATAGTGTCATTTTTTGGATGCTCTTGTGAAAAAATTAGATCAGTCTGCATTTATGGTTGATGAAGTTCCTCAAGTATTTGGAGGAGGACGTAGAGGTGGTGGAGGTTTCAGAGGTGGGCGAACTAGTGAAATAGGGCCAACTTAATGTTATAATTGTGATGAGAAGGGACATATCGCTTGAGATTATCCTCTTCCAAGATGTCCTTGGTGTACCCACTATAGAAAAAACACCCATGTCACCGAGGATTTTCCCGAGTTGATTGCAAAATGGGAGGATCATGCAATACAGTGAGGCTCTAATTTGATAAATTCAGAGCCTTGACTTGTCATTGAAGAAAAGGAACCCGATATTAAATTATTACTAGAGGAGGAAAAAGGACTAATGTTGATGTTGACAACTCGAATCAAAGTAATATACACAAGATGGTAGCAGAAGATGTGAGATAAGATTCCCTTGTGAACAAACAATTCTTTAAGGAAGTTGTGGAGATATTCTGACAAGTTTCTAATCCTGCAATATCGATACCTACAAAATCAAGCCATGAGCCTCAACCTAAACTTGTGGAGCATTTTGTGGCACAAAAACATCCTACAATGAGACCCCAATAGACTATTGAATTGTGCTTCCTCTTGCTTTCTGATATTTTGGATGACGAACAACTCACCAAGTAGTTGCGGAACAAGCTCAAGGGGATTTTAGAGATTTAAATGAACCTAGAAGAGTTGGTTGTTTCTCATCTTCTCAAAATACATACGAGTAGAATACAGAGAATGAAGTAGATATACGGATGGGAATTTATACTAAATACTCACATCGTTGATTAAAAAATTAATGATGTTATGTTAGATTTGGAGTCTAGCATCAACATCCTACCAAAGAAAACTTGGGAAGCCATCGATAAGCCCAAGTTGGTTTATTCTCCCATTCAATTGTAGATGAATAATCAATATTGTATCGATGCTATTGAGAGGCTACAAAATGTTGAAGTGGACTTAGATAGATTCAAGAAAATGGATGACTTTGAGGTTATATCAATCATGGGGGAAAAAGACCCATACCCAGTTTTATTGGGAATGGACTGGGCTTATGATAATTACATTGTTATAGATCTTAAGAAATAACTCATGGCCTTTGAAGCAGATGGTATGAAAGTAACCCAACCATTACATCCCTACCGAGGTCCTCACTTTAAGGATCTAGTATGGGAAAATGGAAGAGGATACCCTTGATCATATTTACAATTTGATTGTAGGAAAGTGAGCAGATTATGTTAACCCAACTACAGACAACTTGATAAGTTGGCACAGTATTCAGTCTACAGGGGAATATTCATAGGAAGTTTTTGACAAATCGAAACATGGAAGATATGAGAACTTCTCACAACATTGCATGACTATTAGAGCATCTAGGTGGATTGGATATGAGGTTAGAGAACACACTGTGTAAGATGACATTTCAGATTTGGCCATTTTTCTAGTTGAATTAGAGGCTATAGTTGCACCCAAAAAAATAATTCATGTATTTTTTGCATTAAAATCCTCTTCAACTAGATGGTGAGACATTGATAAGGGTAATTTATCTTCATGGGATCAAGCAAAGTGTGCCATCCAACATCGCTTTATTACCTCTTTGCAACTTACTTCGCTAAATATGGACCAGTCATCTTGGGAATTACATGATGGGATTTTGGATCTAAGGGAGCATGTAGCACACTATATTCAGGTATGGGAAGTTGCACAACTACCTTCTCAATTTTGGTTGCATCATTTTATTCATTCCTTGGGATAGATTCCATATTCCTGTTATGTACACGAGGAAGCTCGACGCCAAATGGATTGATGCGAAATCCTTCAACAACAGTTCTATCAATATTTTGTATTCTCAAGTAAGTCCCCTGAAATCACTTTATCTTTGCAACAGATTAAGAAAATACTTTTTTCTAATGAAGTAAAGCCTATACATCCTTCTACTATCTGTCATGAATATGAGTACCTCCTTCATCATAGTATTTACCCATCCTATGCTCTATTACATGTGGTCTGTCATATTGTTAATAGAAACCCAGAAAATCCTGATGACCTTGAGGAACTTAGGCATCTGACATTTTAGGACTCTGAAGGGACTAGAGAGGTTAAATATACTATCCCAAATGAGGTCAATATAGGAACTGATGAGCATCCTAAGCTAGCCTCCATAGGAGACAATTGGGATGAACATACCGTAACAAATATATAGGATCTGTTGCAGGAATATGAGGATCTATTCCCTACAAATTTATCAGAATTAAAAGGTATTAAGAGAGATTTAGACAAGATGAGGATAGATTTAAATATTGAATCAAGACAAATCAAGCATATGCGATATCGACTAAATTCACAAGTTAAAGAGAAAGTGAAGAAGGAGATTGATAGGATGCTCACAATTGGGTTGATTTTCCCTGTCAATAAGGTTGAATGTATAATTCCTATCAGTATACAAACCAAGAAAGGTACAGATGATATACGAGTTTGTGTGGATTACAAAATCTTGAACGTTTCTTGTGTACATGACCCCTTGCCTACCCCCTTGAGGGATGAGGTACTGGATCAAGTAGCAGTAAATAAGGCATATTCCTTTACAGATGGGTTCTCTCAATATCATCAGGTTTGAATCACTGAGGAAGATAAGAAAAAGACTAATTTAAATACTAAGTAGGGATTATTTTCCTACAACATTATTCCTTTCGGGCTTAATAATGCCCTAGTTGTATTTTCTCAGATCATGATCGCAACATTTTGTGATTTCATTCATAAGTTCCTTGAGGTATACCTGGACGATTGGATTATATACAACTTACTTAAAGAGCACATTGGGCTATTACACTTGATGTTGGATTGTTGTAGAAAGTTACAAATTTCCCTTAATCTATGAAAATGTATTTTCTTTGTACCATTTGGAAATCTGATAGGGAATATTGTTTGTCGGGAAGGAGTGTTATTCGATCCTGCAAAAATTGCAGTTATTCTCAATATGCATCCTCCTACCATTGTCAAGTAGTTGTGCACAACCCAAGGAAATATTGGTTAAAACTGCCAATTTATCAGGGGTTGTTTGAGTATAATGACACCTTTAGAATAACTTCTCAATAAATCTGAAGGATTTCATTGGAGTTAGGATTGTGATAAAGCATTCAACTTACTAAAATAGAAATTGAGAACTACACCCATTCTAACTTATCCTAACTGGAATTTTGAATTTCATGTCCATATTGAGTCCTATGCAGTTGCGCTAGGCGCCATTCTTATGAAACCATGGGAAGGAAACATGGAACATCCTATATATTTTTTCAGTCACAAACTTTCACAAGTTGAACCCGACCACACCATAACCAAAAGGGAAGGTTTGGCTATGGTGTATGCTTTACAATATTTTACACATTATTGATTTGGAATTCATTTTAAGTTTTTTACTAACCATTATGCTTTAAAGTATTTGGTGAAAAAACTCGTGTTATAAGGTCACATTTGCAGGTGGTTTCTATTGTTTTAGGAGTTCTTTTTTTAGGTCATTGTTAAGCATGGAAAGTTAAATATCAAGCCAGATCACATGTCTTTTCTAGAGTCTGAAGAAAGTGGTGTACCTGTAGATGACCAGCTCCCAAATGCAGATATGCTCTGTGTTAAGGCCATTCCTGATTATTTGTTGGATATTGCCCTATTTTTTTACTACTGGTACTACAATGGAAAGATATTATGCAACACAAAAGAGGCACCTAATGGTTCAAGTAGCACATTATCAACTAATTGGGGGACAACTCTACAAATTGGGATTGGATAATATATTGCGGCGTTGTGTGCTTGATAGTGGAGTTGCAGGATGACACGTTGCCATAAAGGAAACTTCTAGAAATATCTTACATAAAAGACTATGGTTCCCTACAATATTTAAAGATGATAAGGAATATGCTCAGGTTTGCAATGTATGTCAGAGAGTGGGAAAACCAGCCCGTCGCAATAAGTTTCCTCTGCACATTGTTCACGCACTACAAGATTTAGAAAAATGGGTTGTTGATTTCATCAGCCCGATCAATCCTACAACTAAGAATTCCAAGGCCAGATACATAATTACTACAACTGACTACCTAACTCACTAGGTTGAAGTAGAGGTTGTTCGGGATTGTTCTATGACCATTACATTGTAGTTTCTTTTTGTGAATGTTATTACCAGGTTTGGTTTTCTTCGTATCTTGACCAGTGAAAAGTTATACCACTTTCTCAGTGAAACTATAGTGACCCTTACAAGAGAATGTTTTATTCAACATCATAAGAGAATTCATTATCATCTGCAATCTAACAGAGTAGTGGAAGAATTTAAAAAAATATTAGATATGGGGTTGAATAAGGTTTGTTGTGCAAATCATGATGATTGTGATGAGCGAGTTTTTACTATGTTATGGGAGTATCGGACTACCATGAAGCAATTAAACAGGTACACCCCATTCCAACTAGTATATGGCCGAGAACTAGTTGTGCGAGCTGAGTTTCTCACCCCAAATTTATTCATTTCACAAGATACTAAAATGACGAAGGATGAATCAATTGCTGCACTGGTGGACAAATTGTTGGAACTTGAGGAAGCTAGGTTCCTAGTATATTTTCATCAGACTGTGGAGAAAGATCATCAAAATTCTTGGAATGATCGACATGTAAAGCATAAGTCATTTTTGCAAGGTTATTTTGTGCTCTTATATGACATCAAGTATCATAAACATCCTGGAAGGATCCAAATGAATTGGCTTGGTCCTTTTATAGTTGTGGAAATGCATGAATTTGGAGTTGTCAAATTAGTGAAACTCGATGGATTTATTCAACCTGGATGTGTGAATGGCGCATGCTTGAAGCCCTACCTATATGATACATGATTACAGTTTCATTGCGCTCTTGGTTCTGGGAGTGGGTTAGTAAGTAGGATTTCCATTTATGTATCTATTTTACTTTTTGTCAATACACGTGTTGAGGAAAAGATATGAAATTATCTTCCTCAATCATTTTTGGATCCATCTTGGCTAATGAAATATAGTCGGGAATTTTACCATATGTTTATAGCCTCAAAAATTGTTTCCCAATCCACAAGTATTAATTACAAGGGGTTAGGCTGCTTTTTTTTAATAAACGATTGCTGCAAAAAAGTATAACATTTTTATACCATTTTTTGAATAATACAGATGCAAAAGGTAAATGTGGAGACAAAATAAAAAATACCAAGTCACATATGAACACAGATGAGACAAAATAGCAATCGCTTATTTCATTCCAAGAAATCAAAAGAATTGTTCTATTTACAAAAATCCGTGGGGGAATTTGGACCAAAGTCAAACTTAGATATCCCCGATGAAAACCATACAAAAGAACTCTGACAGGAAGTAAAAAATGAACTTTAAAATATAGATCATCTTGCCACAGATTGTTTCCCACTCGACTCTACACAATATCCTTTATCAATCATGAAATTTAATTCATAAACAGACAAGTCTACATAGGCTATCAGCAATAGATCAACACCTCTAAAAAGAAGTGCTTGATTGATGTAATTCAACTTTGAATCTTGTTGAATACAATAGGACCCTACTATCATAAAATATAATTAGGATTTTAATGAATTGAAGAATGAATGAAAACTGAACTATGTCAATAAAACTCAAGAGAAAATCTTAGTATGTTTTCTCCTTCTATTATCTCCTTGTCCTTCCTTCTCATTTGGATTTTATACATTACAAATTAGTTGAAGTAATTCAACCACCTCATTTAGTTAAGTTAACAAAAACTCAACTAAATTTTAGTTTAGGGAAAGAATTAATAATAATAATAATAATAAGGGTCTTTTAATAAATAATAACTAGTAGGTGGGACCCCTTCTAACTCCCTTTAATTTCTTTAAGAAAAATAAACATAACTAGAAAATAAATCAATCACATCCCTCCTTGTGGCTCCCATAATCATTTCCATAATTTGAAAATTAAATATCAATGATATTTCAAATCATATCCAAAGATATAATATCTAGAATATCCAAAAATAGTATGTTGTCCAAAACCTTAAGCAGACCGTTGTCATCAATAAAAAAATAATAAAGTAAAATCAAAACCTGTATTTGCCACTTTGAGAGGCAATTTTCCCTTTGTTGTTGCTATCTCCTTTTGACTTCTCTGAATTAACCTTAGGTTGTGTAGAGCCTTTAGTCTTGATCTCACTGATGACATGAGAACAATCATCTCTCAAGTGCATGTAGGATGAAATAGATTTGGCTGAATCACTTGACGGGGAGGAGGGGGCAGCAATGGCTTTTCCTTTATCATGCATATGGAAGGCTTCGGTTTTGAGTCTTTTCTTGCATGTGAGGACTATACAGGTGAGTGTGCAGGGGTAATCTGGACATTTAGGTTAGAAGGTGGAGGAGGAGCAGGTAGAGACAAATGTTTCCAGCCACTATGTTGGGATATTGTTGGGTGAAAAATCTCCTGCCATCCGTCATTCTCAGGGACTTTAGGATGCAATGAAACATAAGGGGGAATAGGGATACTAGGGACATGTTCAGGTTGGAAGGGAGGCCTCTTTTGTCTAGGTTGGACTACCCCTTATCCTATCCAATTCAAAAATCCATCTTGGAAGAGTTGGTTTAACTCTTGAGGATCTGCATCAAAATGTATTAAGAATCTTGGCCTTATAGGCCCTCTGTTCCAATTCCCTCTGCCCCTGTTATTTTGGCCATGACTTCCTCTGCTGAAGAAGCTCATCCTCTATACATATTTTATTAGCAACTAGATTCTTAATAACACCATACATGAAATCTCTTAATATGAAACAAAGTTTGGCTTAGCAATCACATTAGACCCATGCAATCCAATCCATAAAATTCATTCAATAATTGTCAATGAGCAGGGGGTGAATTAGGGTTATGGGATATCTGAGGGGATTGTATTGAGAAAAAAAGTGAGAAAATGAAAGGGAGTAAGAACATGATTACTGATCAACCATCATTGAACAATTGGTTGTGCAACAATAACCAAATCATATCGGTTGTAAGTCATCTTTGTGCTATTTCTTAATCATTGTAATACAGAGTTTTAATTTAATTTTAAGAACAGGAAATGCAAAATGAATCTGGGATTGTGATGGGATTTGTATTGAGCAAAAAAGTGAGAAAATGGTAGGGAATTTGATGGATATTGTTCATAGAAAAAATTAAATAAATCATACAATCATAACTCTGTTCAAAATTAATCCAAAAAAATCCACTTCCAAGACCAACATTCATTGTTCCTCAATTGTATACAAAACTGCTTGTTGTTTCAATAATTAAATTTCCCATAATTCCTTAATTTATAACAATATGTGCATTCATAACTTATAAAAAAAAAGTTCCATTCAACAGTATTGTTTATTATAACATTGATCCCTTCTTCTTTTTTAAAAATAATCAAAACACACACAACAATATGTTCAACATCTATCCATGATAATCAATAGTGCACCATGATAAGCAATCAATAGTCATTGTTCACCAATCACCAATCACCAATCAGGCCCAATTTAAATGTACAAAGGTGTATTTTCAAAAACATGGATAGATTTAAACGCACGCCCGATCATACACGTGACTATAATCAATCAATGGACAAAATCTTGAATTGAAACAACAGTCAATCCAAACATAAACCCTAAGATTGATCTCAACATAAATAACTTATTTTTTAAACAATTGGTAGTCTGCAAAATGATTTTGATATAACTATATCATAGATGAAATGAACATAACTAAACTGATACACATGCACCTTTTTTACCTTGCCATAACCCTGATCAGGCTTAGTAAAATTCACACATGTGTCTTCTTATGCAATCAATACCATGCTAGATAAAACATAGTGATCGAAACCATAACGAATAGAAAGACAACCCTCGATTGTATGAAACTGTGCCTTTCCTTTTTTAATTTGTTTAAACAATTTCATCACAGAGAGACCTCACAGAGATTCGACCAAAAGGGATGGGTTTATAAATGAGAGAGAAAGTCTCCTTAAATTTCCACAATCATTAGCTGATAACCTGACATTTGACAAACCTGAGAATGTGCCCAAGGAGAGCAAAGACAGTTAGATTCCAAGTCAGCTATGTCAAAAATAAAATGTGGGGAGGAAACACCTATTTATATTTTAAACAAAAACATAGAGAGATGATGGTCTTCCAATACTTATATCCATTTAACCATCAACCACAAGCCAAAAAAAACAATTTTGAAAATGAAACAGCAGTGAGACGCATAGTCCTTCGACTTATTACTCCAAGCCCTTGATGGAACCAATAGTCAACACCCAAGGAGAGAAAAAGTAAATTTGAGTAAAATAACCCAGTGCACATAGGTGCGTCTAACAGTTTTAGATTAGAGATGAGGGTTAACTTAACAATAGGGTTATCCAAACATAGCGAGACAATGTCTCTTTCCAACCAACTGGGAGGTTAATAACTTTTGACAATAACAACAGTGAGGACACACACATTATTGTGAAAGAACGCCAAGATATAACATGTATCAATCCAATACCTACGTATGTCTTTATTAACATTTAGGGCCAACCAAGATTAGCTCTTGGGACACTTTCAGTGAAAATACAATAGGACCAGGCTACCAACCACAGCTCGGGGTTTGAGGAAAAAAACACACCATTGTTGAAAATCTCTCTGCAACTGGGTAAGGATTAGCACAACAACCGAGAGGGAAACGAGTTAACAAATAATGATACATAGAACAAAAGCCCTCAATCATCAAACCCAGAGCCTTATTGCACCACTGTTACTTATTATTCTAGAGAGACCCATCATAAAACTACATTGCCCAACCAAACAACCAACACGCAACTTAATAATACCCATTCCTTAGCTTGCAATTTCCAACATTTTACAATCATCACAGAGAGCCATGCACCACATTTACACACAGTCGAAAATCTCAAGAACACACAGAATAGAGGCATCACTGAGCCACCATTTGGTTCATAAAACAGAGAATACTTTGTGGATGGAGAGAAAAGAACCATATATGACATCAAGGTTATTTTGTTCTCTTATATGACATCAAGTATCATAAGCATCCCGGAAAGATCCAAATGCATTGGCTTGGTCCTTTTATAGTTGTGGAAATGCATGAATTTGGAGTTGTCAAATTAGTGAAACTCGATGGATTTATTCAACCTGGATGGGTGAATGGTGCATGCCTGAAGCGCTACCTATATCCTACATGATTATAGTTTCATTGCACTCCTAGATCTGGGAGTGGGTTAGTAAGTAGGATTTCCATTTATGTATCTATTTTACTTTTTGTCAATAAACGTGTTGAGGGAAATATATGAAATTATCTTACTCAAGCATTTTTGGATCTTTCTTGGCTAATGAAATATAGTCGGGAATGTTACCATATGTTTATAGCCTCAAAAATTGTTTCCTAATCCACAAGTATTAATTACAAGGGGTTAGGCTGAATTTTTTTAATAAAAGATTACTGCAAAAAAGTGTAACATTTTTATACCATTTTTTGAATAATACAGATGCAAAAGGTAAATGTGGAGACAAAATAAAAAACACCAAGTCACATATCAACACAGATGAGGTAGAATAGCAATCGCTTATTTCATTCCAAGAAATCAAAAGACTCGTTATATTTACAAAAATCCATGAGGAAGTTTGGACCAAAGTCAAACTTAGATACCCCCAATGAAAACCATACAAAATAACTCTGATAGGAAGTAAAAACTGAACTTTAAAATCTAGATCAGCTTGCCATAGATTGTTTCCCACTCGACTCTGCACAATATCCTTTATTGGTCATGAAATTTAATTCATAAACAGACAAGTCTACATATACTATCAATGATAGATCAACACCTCTGAAAAAAATTGTCTGAATGATGTACTTCAACTTTGAATCTTGTTGTCTACAATAGGACCCTACTGTCATAAAAGAGAATTAGGATTTTAATGAATTGAAGAATGAATGAAAATTGAAATATGTCAATAAAACTCAAGAGCAAACCTTAGTATGTTTTCTCCTTCTTTTATCTCCGTGTCCTTCCTTCTCATTTGGATTTTATACATTCCAAATTAGTTGAAGTAGTTCAACCACCTCATTTAGTTAAGTTAACAAAAAATCAACTAAATTTTAGTTTAGGGGAAGAATTAATAATAATAATAATAATAAAGGTCTTTTAATAAATAATAACTAGTAGGTGGGACCCCTTGTAACTCCCTTTGATTTCTTTAACAAAAATAAACATAACTACACAATAAATCAAACACATCCCTCCTTGTGGCTCCCATAATCATTTCCATAATTTGAAAATTAAATATCAATGATATTTCAAATCATATCCAAACATATAATATCTAGAATATCCAAAAATAGTATGTTGTCAAAAACCTTCGATAGACCGTTGTCCTCAATAAAAAAATAATAAAGTAAAATCAAAACTCGTATTTTCCACTTTGAGAGGCAATTTTCCCTTTTATGCGGCTATCTCCTTTTGACTTCTATGAATTAACCTTAGGTTGTGTAGAGCCTTTAGGCTTTATCTCACTGATGACATGAGAACAATCATCTCTCAAGTGCATGCATGATGAAATAGATTTGGATGAATCACTTGAGGGGGAGGATGGGGTAACAATAGCTTTTCCTTTATCATGCATATGGTGGGCTTTGGTTTTGAGTCTTTTTCTTGCATGGGAGTACTGTACAGGTGAGTGTGCAGGGGTAATCTAGACATTTGGGTTAGCAAGTGAAGGAGGAGTAGGTAGAGACAAATTTTTCCAGCCATGATGTTGGGATACTGTTCGGTGAACAATCTCCCACCATCCATCATTCTCAAAGACTTCAGGATGCAATGAAACATGAGGGGGAACAGGGATACTAGGGACATGTTCAGGTTGTAAGGGAGGCATCTCTGGTCTAGGTTGGACTTCCCCTTGTCCTATCCAATTGAAAAATCCAGCTTGGAAGAGTTGGTTTAACTCTTGAGGATCTGCATCAAAATGTATTGAGAATCTTGGCCTTATAGGCCCTCTGTTCCACTTCCCTCTGCCCATGTTATTTCGGCCATGACTTCCTCTGCTAAAGAAGCTCTTCCTATATACATTTTTATTAGCAAATAGCTTCTTAAACAAACCATATATGAAATCTCTTAATATGAAACAAAGTTTGGCTTAGCAATCACATCAGACCCATGCAATCCAATCCATAAAATTAATTCAATAATTGTCAATGAGCAGGGGGTGAACTAGGGTTATGGGGTATTTGAGGGGATTGTATTGAGTGAAAAAGTGAGAAAATGAAAGGGAGTAAGAACATGATTACTGATCAACCATCATTGAACAATTGACTGTGCAACAATAACCAAATCATATCAGTTGTGAGTCATCTTTGTGTTATTTCTTAATCACTATAATACAGAGTTTTAAATTAATTTTAAGAACAGGACATGCAAAATGAATCTGGGATTGTGATGGGATTTGTATTGAGCGAAAAAAAGTGAGAAAATGGCATGGAATTTGATGGATATTTTACATAAAAAAAATTAAATAAATCATAAAATCATAACTCTGTTCACAATTAATCCAAAAAAATCCACTTCCAAGACCAACATTCATTGTTCCTCAATTGTATACAAAACTACTTGTTGTTTCAATAATTAAATTTCCCATAATTCCTTAATTTATAACAGTATGTGCATTCATAACTTATAAAAAAAAATCCATTCAATAGTATTGTTTATTATAACACTGATCGCTTCTTCTTTTTTAAAAATAATCAAAACACACACAACAATATGTTCAACATCCATCCCTAATAATCAATAGTGCACCATGATAAGCAATCAACAGTCATTGTTCACCAATCACCAATCAAGCCCAATTTAAATGTACAGAGGTGTATTTTCAAAAACATGGATAGACTTAAAACCATGCCCGATCATACACATGACCTTAATCAATCAATGGAAAAAATATTGAATTGAAACAACAGTCAATCCAAACATAAACCTGAGCTTCATCTCAGCATATATAGCTTATTTTTTAAACAATTGGTAGTCTGCACAATGATTTCGATATAACTATATCATATATGAAGCGAACAGAACTAAAATGATATACATGCACCTTTTTTGACTTGCCAGAACCCTGATCGGGCTTAGTAAAATTCACACATGTGTCTTCTTATGCAATCAATACCATGCTAGATAAAACATAGTGATCGAAACCATAACGAATAGAAAGATGGCCCTCGACTATATGAAACCATGCCTTTCCTTTTTTAATCTGTTTAAACAATTTCATCATAGAGAGACCTCACAGAGATTCGACCAAAAGAGATGGGTTTATAAATGAGAGAGAAAGTCTCCTTAAATTTCCACAATCATTAGCTGATAACTTGACATTTAACAAACCTCAGAGTGTGCTTGAGGAGAGAAAAGACAGTTAGAATATGAGTCGGTTCTGTCAAAAATCAAATGTAGGGAGGAAACACCTATTTATCTTTTAAACAAAAACATAGAGAGATGACGGTCTTCCAATACTTATATCCATTTAACCATCAACCACGGGCCAAAAAAAACAATTTTGAAAACGAAACACCAGTGAGCCACACAGTCCTTCGACTTATTACTCCAAGCCCTTGATGGAACCAATAGTCAACACCCTTGGAGAGACAAAGGAATTTCGAGTAAAATAACCCAGTGCACATAGGTGCATCTAACAATTTCAGAGAAGAGATGAGGGTTAAATTAACAGTAGGGTTATCCAAACACAGCGAGACAATGTCTCTTTCCAACCACCTGCAAGGTTAATAACTTTTGACAATAACAACAGTGAGGACACACACATTATTGTGAAAGAATGCCAAGATATAACATGTATCAATCCAATACCTACATATGCTTGTATTAATGTTTGGGGCCAACCAATATTAGATCTTGGGATACTTTCAGTGAAAATACAATAGGACCGGGCTACCAACCACAGCTCATGGTTTGAATAAAAAAACACACCATTGTTGAAAATCTCTCTACAACTGGGTAAGGATTACCACAACAATGGAGAGGGAAATCACAACAACGGAGAGGGAAACAAGTTAACAAACAATGATACATAGAACAAAAACCCTCAATCATCAAACCCAAAGCCTTATTGCACCACTGTTACTTATTATTCCAGAGAGACCCATTATAAAACTACATTGCCTGAGAAAAAAACCAACGCACAACTTAATAATACCCATTCCTTAGCTTGCAATTTCCAACATTTTACAATCATCATAGAGAGCCATGCACCACATTTACACACAGTCGAAAATATCAAGAACACACAGAATCCAAGCATCACTAAGCCACCATTTGTTTCATAAAATAGAGAATACTTCGTGGATGGAGAGAAAAGAACCATACATGTGGTAAAAACACTTAAATGACGAGTTTGTCAAGCCTTCCCTTCCAAAAAATTGAAAATGCGGAGCTTCACAACCAACAGGGAAAAATTGCATCAATGGAACAATGCTAGGGTGACTGGAGATAGGAAAGGTTTGGAGTGACATGCAGTAAATGCATTTCACTTCCATCACCTGGCCCCATTCAATTTGAAGTACGAGACAACCCAATAATAATAACATCCACCAATAAATCAAACCATATCACCAATGCATAATGAATGCTAAACCATCGTAAGATCTGAGACCATATCTATTGCATAGTGCGCCACCCAAGAACATTAATATAGGCATATGTGGGTATTGGGACAACTTAGTGTTATAATTGTGATGAGAAGGGACATCGCGCTTGAGATTATCCACTTTCGAGGTGTCCTTGGTGTACCCACTATAGAAAAAGCACCCATGCCACCAAGGATTTTCCCGAGTTGATTGCAAAATGGGAGGATCATGCAAGACAGTGAGGCTCCAATTTGATAAATTCAAAGCCTCGATTTGTCATTGAAGAAAAGGCGCCCAATATTAATATTATTACTAGAGGAAAAATGACTTATGTTGATGTTGACAACTTGAATCAATGTAATATACACAAGGTGGTAGCAGAAGATGTGAGATAAGATTCCCTTGTGAAAAAACAATTCTTTAAGGAAGTTGTGGAGATATTCTGACAAGTTTCTAATCCTGCAATATCGATACCTGCAGAATCAAGCCATGAGCCTCAAACTAAACTTGTGGAGAATTGTGTGGCATAGAAACATCCTACAATAAGACCCCAATAGACTATTGAATTGTGCTTCCTCTTACTTTCTGATATTTTGGATGACGAACAACTCACCAGGGAGTTGCGGAACAAGCTCAAGGGGATTTTAGAGATTAAAATGAACCTAGAAGAGTTGATTGTTTCTCATCTTCTCAAAAGACATACAGGTAGAGTACAGAGAATGAAGTGGATATATGGATGGGAATTTAGACTAAATGCTCACATCATTGATTAGAAAATTAATGATTTTATGTTAGATTTGGATTCTAGCGTTAACATCCTACAAAAGAAAACTTGGGAAGCCATGGGTAAGCCCAAGTTGGTTTGTTCTCCCATTCAATTGTGGATGAATAACAAATATTGTATCGACGTTATTGAGAGGATGAAAACTGTTGAAGTGGACTTAGATAGATTCAAGACAATGGTCGGCTTCGAGGTTATATAAATCATGGGGAAAAGGACCCATACCCAGCTTTATTGGGAATGGACTAGGCTTATGATAAGTACATTGTTATAGATCTTAAGAAAGAACTCATGACCTTTGAAGCAGATGATATGAAAGTAACCCAAACATTATATCCATACCGAGGTCCTTTCTTTATGGATCTAGTAGGGGAAAATGGAAGAGTATACCCTTGATCATCTTTATACTCTCATTGTAGGAAAGTGGGCATATTATATTAACCCAACTACATACAGCTTGGTAAGTTGGCACAATATTCAGTCTACGGGGGAATATTCATAAGTATTTTTTGACAAATGGAAACATGGAAGATATGAGAACTTCTCATTATGTTGCGTGACTATTAGAGCGTCCAAGTGGATTGGATCTGAGGTTAGATAATACCCTCTATACGATGAAATTTCAGATTTGGCCATTTTTCTAGTTGAATTAGAGGCTATAGTTGCACCAAAAAAAAAGAATTCATGTATTGGATGTTGCATTAAAATCCTCTTCAACTGGATGGTGGGACATTGATAAGGGTACTTTACCTTCCTTGGATCAAGCAAAGTGTGCCATCCAACATCGCTTTATTCCCTCTTTGCAACTTACTTCGCTAAATATGGACCAGTCATCTTGGGAATTATATGATGGTATTTTGGATCTAAGGGAGCATGTAGCACACTATATTTAGGTATGGGAAGTTGCACAACTACCTTCTCAATTGTGGTTGCATCATTGTATTCATTCCTTGGGATAGATTCCATATTCTTGTTATGTACATGAGAAGCTCGACGCCAAATGGCTTGATGGAAAATCCTTCAACAATAGTTCTGTCAATACTTCTTATTCTCAGGTAAGTCCCCTGAAATCACTTTATCTTTGCAACAGATTAAGAAAATACTTTTTTTTAATGAAGTAAAGCCTATACATCCTTCTATAATATGTCCTGAACATGAGTACCTCCTTCATCATAGTCTTTACCCATCCTATGCTTGATTACATGTGGTCTGTCATATTTTTAATAAAAACCCAGAAGATCCCGATGACCTTGAGGAACTTAGGCATCTGACATTTTAGGAATATGAAGGGACTAGGGAGGTTAAATATACTATCCCTAATGAGGTCAATATAGGAACTCATGAGCATCCTAAGCTAGCCTCCATAGAATACTATTGGGATGACAATACCGTAACAAATATATAGGATCTGTTGCAGGAATATGAGGATCTATTCCCTACAAATTTATCAGAATTAAAAGGTATTAAGAGAGATTTAGACAAGATGAGGATAGATTTAAATCTTGAATCAAGAGAAATCAAGCATATGCCATATAGACTAAATTCACAAGCTCAAAAGAAAGTGAAGAAGGATATTGATAGGATGCTCCCTGTTGGGATGATTTTCCCTATCAATAAGGTTGAATGTATAATTCCTATCATGATACAAACCAAGAAAGGTACAGATGATATACGAGTTTGTGTGGATTACAAAAGCTTGAACATTTCTTGTGTACATGACCCCTTACCTACCCCCTTGAGTGATGAAGTACTAGATAAATTAGCAGTAAATGAGGCATATTCCTTTACAGATGGGTTCTCCCGATATCATCAGGTTCAAATCGCCGAGGAAGATAAAAATAAGACTAATTTTAATACTAAGTGGGGATTATTTTCCTACAACATTATTCCTTTCGGTCTTAATAATGCCCTAGTTGTATTTTCTCGAATCATGATCAAAACATTTCGTGATTTCATTCATAAGTTACTTGAGGTATACCTGCACAATTTTATTATATACAACTTACTTAAAGAGCACATTGGGATATTACGCTTGATGTTGGATTGTTGTAGAAAGTTACAAATTTCCCTTAATCTACAAAAATGTATTTTCTTTGTACCATTTGGAAATATGATAGGGAATATTGTTTGTCGGGAAGGAGTGTTATTCTATCCTGCAAAAATTGTAGTTATTCTCAATATGCCTCCTCCTACCATTATCAAGTAGTTGTGCACAACCCTGGGAAATATTGGTTATAACTGCCAATTTATCAGGGGTTGTGTGAGTATAATGACACCTTTAGAACAACTTCTCAAAAAATCATAAGAATTTCATTGGAGTTAGAATTGTGATAAAGCATTGAACTTGCAAAAATAGAAATTGAGAACTAGACCCATTCTAACTTATCCTAACTAGAAATTCGAATTTCATGTCCATATTGATGCCTATGCAGTTGCGCTAGGAATAATTCTTATGAAACCATGGGAAGAAATCTTGGAACATCCTATATAATTTTTCAGTCACAAACTTTCGCAAGTTGAACCCGACTACACCATAACTAAAAGGGAAGGTTTAGCTACGGTGTATGCTTGACAAAATTTTACACATTATTTACTTTGAGTTCATTTTAATCTTTTTACTAACCATTCTACTTTGAAGTATTTGGTGAAAAAACTTGTGTTATAAGGTCAGATTTGCAGGTGGTTTCTATTGTTTCAAGAGTTCTTTTTTGAGGTCATTGTTAAGCATGGAAAATTAAATGTCGAGCCAGATCACTTGTCTTTCCTAGAGTCTTAAGAATGTGGTGTACATGTAGTTGACCAGCTCCCAAATGCAGATATGCTTTGTATTGAGGCCATTCCTTACTATTTGTTGGATATTGCCCTATTTTTTACTATTGGTACTACAATGGAAATATATTATGAAACACAAAAGAGGCACCTAGTGGTTCAACTAGAACATTATCAACTAATTGGGGGATAAATCTACAAATTGGGATTGGATAATATATTGCGACGTTGTGTGCTTGACAGTGGAGTTGCAGGATGACACATTGGCAGAAAGGAAACTTCTAGAAATATCTTACACGAAAGACTATGGTGCCCTACAATATTTAAATATGCTAAGGAATATGCTTGGGTCTGTGATGTATGTCAAAGAGTGGGAAAACTAGCCCGTCGCAATGAGTTTCCTCTGCACATTGTTCACGCACTACAAGATTTTGAAAAATGGGTTGTTGATTTCATCAACCTGATCAATCCTGCAACTAAGCATTCTAAGGCTAGATACATAATTATTGCAACTGACTACCTGACTCATTGGGCTGAAGCAGAGGTTGTTCGGGATTGTTCTATGACCATCACATCATAGTTTCTTTTTGAGAATGTTATTACTAGGTTTTGTTGTCCTCGTAGCTTGACCATTGAAAAGGTATACCACTTTCAAAGTGAAACTATAGTGACCCTTACTAGAGAATGTTTTATTCAACATCATAAGAGATTTCATTGTCATCCGCAAGCTAATAGAGCAGTGGAAGAATTTAAAAAAATATTGGATATGGGGTTGAATAAGGTTTTTTGTGCAAATCATGATGATCGGGATGAGTGAGTTTTTACTATGTTATGGGAGTATCAGACTACCACGAAGTGATTAAACAGGTACACCCCATTTCAACTAGTATATGGCTAAGAAGTAGTTGTGCCAGCTGAGTCTCTCACCCCAAGTCTATTCATTTCACAAGATACTAAAATGACGAAGGATGAATCAATTGCTGCACCGGTGGACAAATTGTTGGAACTTGAGGAAGCAAGGTTCCTAGTATATTTTCATCAGACTATGGAGAAAGCCCATACAAATTCTCGGAATGATCGACATGTAAATCGTAAGTCATTTTTACAAGGTTATTTTGTGCTCTTATATGACATCAAGTATCATAAACATTCTGGAAAGATCCAAATGCATTGGCTTGGTCCTTTTATAGCTGTGGATATGCATGAATTTGGAGTTCTCGAATTAGTGCAACTCGATGGATTTCTTCAACCTGGATAACTGAATGGTGCATGCCTGAAGCCCTACCTATATGCTACATGATTACAATTTCATTGTGCTCCTGGTTCTGGGAGTGGGTTAGTAAGTATGATTTCCATTTATGTATCTATTTTACTTTTTGTCAGTACAAGTGTTGAGGAAAAGATATGAAATTATCTTACTCAAGCATTTTCGGATCTTTCTTGGCTAATGAAAGCTCATCCTATATACATTTTTTATTAGCAACTATCTTCTTAAACAAACCATACATGAAATATCTTAATATGAAACAAATTTTGGCTTAGAAATCACATCAAACCCATGCAATCCAATCCATAAAATTCATTCAATAATTGTCAATGAGAAGGGGGTGAATTAGGGTTCTGGGATATCTGAGGGGATTGTATTGAGTGAAAAAGAGAGAAAATTAAAGGGAGTAAGAACACGACTACTGATCATCCATCATTGAACAATCGACTGTGCAACAATAACCAAATCATATCAGTTGTGAGTCATGTTTGTGTTATTCTTAATCATTGTAATAAAGAGTTTTAATTTAATTTTAAGAAAAGGGCGTGCAAAATGAATCTGGGATTGTGATTGGATTTGTATTGAGTGAAAAAGTGAGAAAATGGTAGGGAATTTGATGGATATTGTTCATAAAACAAATTAAATAAATAATACAATCATAACTCTGTTCAAAATTAATCCAAAAAACATCCACTTCCAAGACCAACTTTCATTGTTCCTCAATTTTATACAAAACTGCTTGTTTCAATAATTAAATTTCCCGTAATTCCTTAATTTATAACAGTATGTGCATTCATAACTTGTAAAAAAAAATTCCATTCAACAGTATTATTTATTATAACATTGATCCCTTCTTCTTTTTTTAAAATAATAAAAACACACACAACAATATGTTCAACATCTATCCCTGATAATCAATAGTGAACCATGATAAGAAATCAACAATCATTGTTCACCAATCACCAATCAGGCCCAATTTAAATGTACAGAGGTGTATTTTCAAAAACGTGGATAGACTTAAAATCATGTTTGATCATACACATGACTTTAATCAATCAATGGACAAAATCTTGAATTGAAACAAAATTCAATCTAAACATAAACCATGAGCTTGATCTTAACATATGTAACTTATTTTTTAAACAATTGGTAGTCTGCACAATGATTTTGATATAACTATATAAAATATGAAGCGAACAAAACTAAATTGATACACATGCACCTTTTTTAACTTTCCAGAACCCTGATCGGACTTAGTAAAATTCACACATGTGTCTTCTTATGCAATCAATACCATGTTAGATAAAACATAGTGATCGAAACCATAACGAATAGAAAGACAACCCTCGACTGTATGAAACCATGCCTTACCTTTTTTAATTTGTTTAAACAATTTCATCATAGAGGGACCTCACAGATATTCGACCAAAAGGGATGGGTTTATAAATGAGAGAGAAAGTCTCCTTAAATGTCCACAATCATTAACTGATAACTTGACATTTAAAAAACCTCAGAATGTGCCCGAGGAGAGAAAAGACAGTTAGAGTCTGAGTCGACTCTGTCAAAAATCAAATGTCGAGAGGAAACACCTATTTATCTTTTAAACAAAAAGATAGAGAGATGACGGTCTTCCAATACTTATATCCATTTAACCATCAACCATGGGCCCAAAAAACACAATTTTGAAAATGAAACAGCAGTGAGCCACACAGTCCTTCGACTTATTACTCCAAGCCCTTGATGGAACCAATAGTCAACACCCAAGGAGAGACAAAGGCAATTCGAGTAAAATAACCAAGTGCACATAGGTGCATATAACACTTTTAGAGAAGAGACTAGGGTTAAATTAACAATAGGGTTATCCAAACACAGTGAGACAATGTCTCTTTCCAACCATCTGGGAGGTTAATAACTTTTGAAAATAACAATAGTGAGGACACACACATTATTGTGAAATAACACCAAGATATAACATATATCAATCCAATACCTACATATGCTTGTATTAACATTCGGGGCCAGCCAAGATTAGATCTTGGGATACTTTCAGTGAAAATACAATAGGACCAGGCTACCAACCACAGCTCGGGGTTTGAAGAAAAAAACACACCATCGTTGAAAATCTCTCTACAACTGGGTAAGGATTACCAAAACAACCAAGAGGGAAACGAGTTAACAAACAATGATACACAGAACAAAAACCCTCAATCATCAAACCCAGAGCCTTATTGCACCACTGTTAATTATTATTCCAGAGAGACCCATCATAAAACTACATTTCTCGAGCAAAAAACCAATGTGCAACTTAATAATACCCATTCCTTATCTTGAAAATTCCAACATTTTACAATCATCACAGAGAGCCATGAACCACATTTACACACAGTTGAAAATCTCAAGAACACACAGAATCCAAGCATCATTGAGCCACCATTTGGTTCATAAAACAGAGAATACATCATGGATGGAGAGAAAAGAACCATACATGTGGTAAAAATTCTTAAATGACGAGTTGGTCGAGCCTTCCCTTCCAAAAAATTGAAAATTTGGAGCTTCACAACCAACAGAGTGAAATTGCAACAATGGAACAATGTTAGGGTGACTGGAGATAGGGAAGGTTTGGAGTGGAGTGCAGTAAATGCATGTTGCTTCCATCACCTGGCCCCATTCAATTCGAAGTATGAGACAACCCAATAAGCATAACATCCACCAATAAATCAAACCATATCACTAATGCATAATGAATGCCAAACCATCGTAAGATTTGAGACCATATCTATTGCATAGTGCGCCACCCAAGAACGTTAATACAGGCATATGTAGGTATTGGGCCAACTTAGTGTTATAATTGTGATGAGAAGGGACATCTCGCTTGAGATTATCCTCTTTCGAGATGTCCTTGGTGTACCCACTATAGAAAAAACACCCATGCCACCGAGGATTTTCCCGTGTTGATTGCAAAATGGGAGGATCATGCAAGACAGTGAGGCTCCAATTTGATATATTCAGAGCCTCGACTTGTAATTGAAGAAAAGGCACCCGATATTAATATTATTAATAGAGGAGGAACAAGGACTAATTTTTATGTTGAAAACTTGAATCAAATTAATATACACAAGGTGGTAGCAGAAGATGTGAGATAAGATTCCCTTGTGCACAAACAATTCTTTAAGGAAGTTGTGGATATATTACAACAAGTTTCTAATCCTACAATATCGATACCTACAGAATCAAGCCATGAGCCTCAACCTAAACTTGTGGAGCATTTTTTGGCACTGAAACATCCTACAATGAGACCCCAATAGACTATTAAATTGTGCTTCCTCTTACTTTCTGATATTTTGGATGATGAACAACTCACTAGGGAGTTGCGGAACAAGATCAAGGGGATTTTAGAGATTGAAATGAACCTAGAAGAGTTGATTGTTTCTTATCTTCTCAAAATACATATAGGTAGAATACAGAGAATGAAGTAGATATACGAATGGGAATTTAGACTAAATACTCACATAGTTGATTAGAAAATTAATGATGTTATGTTAGATTTGGATTCTAGCGTCAACATCCTACCCAAAAATTGGGAAGCCATGGGTAAGCCCAAGTTGGTTTATTCTCCCATTCATTTGCAGATGAATAATCAATATTCTATCGACGCTATTGAGAGGCTGCAAAATGTTGAATTGGACTTAGATAGATTCAAGACAATGGTCGGCTTCGAGGTAATATAAATCATGGGGGAAAAGGACCCATACCCAACTTTATTGGGAATGGACTGGGATTGTGATAATTACATTGTTATAGATCTTAAGAAAGAACTCATGACTTTTGAAGAAGATGGTATGAAAGTAACCCATCCATTATATCCCTACCAAGGTCCTCTCTTTACAGATCCAGTAGGGGAAAATGGAAGAGGATACCCTTGATAATCTTTACACTCTGATTGTAGGAAAGTGGGCAGATTATATTAACCCAATTACAGACAACTCGGTAAGTTGGCACAATATTCAGTCTGTTGGGGAATATTCATAGGTATTTTTGACAAATGGAAAAATGGAAGATATGAGAACTTCTCATGGCATTGTGTGACTATTAGAGCGTCCAGGTGGATTGGATCTAAGGTTAGAGAACACCCTTTGTATGATGACATTTCAGATTTGGCTATTTTTATAGTTGAATTAGAGGCTATAATTGCACCAGAAAAAAGAATTCATTTATTGGATGTTGCATTAAAATCCTCTTTAACTAGATGGTGGGACATTGATAAGGATACTTTATCTTCCTGGGATCAAGCAAAGTGTGCCATCCAACATCACATTATTCCCTCTTTGCAACTTACTTCGCTAAATATGGACCAATCATCTTGGGAATTATATGATGGGATTTTGGATCTAAGGGAGCATGTAGCACACTACATTCAGGTTTGGGAATTTGCACAACTACCTTCTGAATTGTGGTTGCATCAGTTTGTTCATTCCTTGGGATAGATTCCATATTATTTTTATGTACATGAGGAAGCTCGACGCCAAATGGATTGATGGGAAATCCTTCAACAACAGTTCTGTCAATACTTCTTATTCTTGGGTAAGTCCCCTGAAATCATTTTATCTTTGCAACAGATTAAGAAAATACTTTTTTCTAATGAAGTAAATCCTATGCATTCTCCTACTATCTGTCATGAAAATGAGTACCTCCTTCATCATAGTATTTACCCATCCTATGCTCAATTATATGTGGTCTGTCATATTGTTAATAGAAACCCAGAAGATCCCGATGACCTTGAGGAACTTAGGCATTTGACATTTTAGGAATCTGAAGGGACTAGGGAGGTTAAATATACTATCCCAAATGAGGTCAATATAGGAAATAATGAGCATCCAAAGCTAGCCTCCATAGAAGACTATTGGGATGAACATACCGTAACAAATATATAGGATATGTTACATGAATATGAGGATCTATTCCTTACAAATTTATCAGAATTAAAAGGTATTAAGAGAGATTTAGACAAGATGAGGACATATTTAAATCTTCAATGAAAACAAATCAAGCATATGCCATATCCACTAAATTCACAAGTTAAAGAGAAAGTGAAGAAGGATATTGATAGGATGCTCATTGTTGGGATGATTTTCCCTATCAATAAGGGTGAATGTATAATTCCTGTCATGGTACAAACCAAGAAAGGTACAGATGATATACGAGTTTGTGTGGGTTACAAAAGCTTGAACGTTTCTTGTGTACATGACCCTTTCCCTACCCCCTTGAGCGATGAGGTACTGGATCAAGTAGCATTAAATGAGGCATATTCCTTTACAGATGGGTTCTCCCGATATCATCAGGTTCAAATCGTCGAGGAAGATAAGAACAAGACTAATTTTAATACTAAGTGGGGATTATTTTCCTACAACGTTATTCCTTTCGGGCTTAATAATGCCCTAGTTGTATTTTCTCGGATCATGATCGCAACATTTCGGGATTTCATTCATAAGTTCCTTGAGGTATACTTGGACGATTGGATTATATACAACTTACTTAAAGAGAAAATTGGGCTACTACGCTTAATGTTGGATTGTTGTAGAAAGTTATGAATTTCCCTTAATCTACGAAAATGTATTTTCTTTGTACCATTTGGAAATCTGATAGGGAATATTGTTTTTAGAGAAAGAGTGTTATTCGAACCTGAAAAAATTGAAGTTATTCTCAATATGCCTCCTCCTACCATTGTCAAGTAGTTGTGCACAACCCTGGGAAATATTGGTTATAACTGCCAATTTATCAGAGGTTGTGTGAGTATAATGACACCTTTAGAACAACTTCTGAATAAATCTGAAGGATTTCATTGGATTTAGGACGGTGATAAAGCATTCAAATTTCTAAAATATAAATTGATAACTACACCCATTCTAACTTATCCTAACTGGAAATTCGAATTTCATGTCCATATTGATACCTATGTAGTTTCGCTAGCCGCCATTCTTATGAAACCATGGGAAGGAAACTTGGAACATCCTATATACTTTTTCAGTCACAAAATTTCGCAAGTTGAACCCGACTACACCATAACTGAAAGGGAAGGTTTGGCTACAGTGTATTCTTTACAAAATTTTACGCATTATTTACTTGGAATTCATATTAAGTTTTTTACTAACCATTCTACTTTGAAGTATTTGGTGAAAAAACTCATGTTATAAGGTCACATTTGCAGGTGGTTGCTATTGTTTCAAGATTTCTTTTTTTAGGTCATTGTTAAGCATGGCAAGTTAAATGCCAAGCCAGATCACCTATCTTTCATAGAGTCTGAAGAAAGTGGTGTACCTGTAGATGACCAGCTCCCAAATGTAGATATATTCTGTATTGATGCCATTCATGATTATTTGTTGGATATTTCCCTATTTTTTACTACCAGTACTACAATGGAAAGACATTATGCAACACAAAAGAGGTAGCTAGTGGTTCAGATAGCACATTATCAACTGATTGGGGGACAACTCTACAAATTGGGATTGGATAATATATTGTGGCGTTGTGTGCTTGTGAGTGGAGTTGCAGGACAACACATTGGTAGAAAGGAAACTTCTAGAAATATCTTACAGGAAATACTATGGTTCCCTACAATATTTAAATATGCTAAGGAGTATGCTCGGGTCTATGATGTATGTCAAAGAGTGGGAAAACTAGCTTGTCACGATGAGTTTCCTCTACACATTGTTCACGCACTACAAGATTTTGAAAAATGGGTTGTTGATTTCATCAGCCCGATCAATCCTACAACTAAGCATTCTAAGGCCAGATACATAATTACTGCAACTGACTACCTGACTCACTGGGATGAAGTAGAGGTTGTTCGGGATTGTTCTATGACCATCACATCATAGTTTCTTTTTTGAGAATGTCATTACCAGTTTTGGTTGTCCTCGTAGCTTGACCAATGAAAAGGTATAGCAATTTATCGGTGAAACTATAGTGACCCTTACTAGAGAATGTTTTATTCAGCATCATAAGAGAATTCATTATCATTCGCAAGCTAACATAGCAGTGGAAGCATTTAAAAAAATATCAGATATAGGGTTGAATGAGGTTTGTTGTGCAAATCATGATGATTGGGATGATCAATTTTTTCTTATGTTATGGGAGTATCGGACTACCACAAAGCGATTAATCAGGTACACCCCATTCCAACTAGTATATGGCCGAGAAGTAGTTGTGCCAGCTGAGTGTTTCACCCCAAGTGTATTCATTTCACAAGATACTAAAATGACCAAGGATGAATCAATTGTTGCACTGGTGGAAAAATTGTTGGAACTTGAGGAAGCTAGGTTCCTAGTATATTTTCATCAGAATGTGGAGAAAGCCCATCAAAATTCTTGGAATGGTTGACATCTAAAGCAGAAGTCATTTTTGCAAGGTTATTTTTTTCTCTTATATGACATCAAGTATCATAAACATCCTGGAAAGATCCAAATGCATTGGCTTGGTCCTTTATAGTTGTGGAAATGCACGAATTTGGAGTTGACAAATTAGTTCTACTTGATGGATTTCTTCAACCTGGATGGGTGAATGGTGCATGCCTAAAGCCCTACCTATATGCTACATAATTACAGTTTCATTGTGCTCCTGGTTCTGGGAGTGGGTTAGTAAGTAGGATTTCCATTTATGTATCTATTTTACTTTTTGTCAATAAATGTGTTGAGGGAAAGATATGAAATTATCTTACTCAAGCATTTTTGGATCTTTCTTGGATAATGAAATATAGTCGGGAATGTTACCATATGTTTATAGCCTCAAAAATTGTTTCCTAATCCACAAGTATTAATTACAAGGGGTTAGGCTGAATTTTTTTAATAAAAGATTACTGCAAAAAAGTGTAACATTTTTATACCATTTTTTGAATAATACAGATGCAAAAGGTAAATGTGGAGACAAAATAAAAAATACCAAGTCACATATCAACACAGATGAGATAGAATATCAATTGCTTATTTCATTCCAAGAAATCAAAAGACTCGTTATATTTACAAAAATCCATGAGGAAGTTTGGAACAAAGTCAAACTTAGATATCCCCGATGAAAACCATACAAAATAACTCTGATAGGAAGTAAAAACTGAACTTTAAAATCTAGATCAGCTTGCCATAGATTTTTTCCCACTCGACTCTGCACAATATCCTTTATCGGTCATGAAATTTAATTCATAAACAGACAAGTCTACACAGAATATCAACGATAGATCAACACCTCTGAAAAAAGGTGTCTGAATGATGTAATTCAACTTTGAATCTTGTTGTCTACAATAGGACCCTACTCTCATAAAAGAGAATTAGGATTTTAATGAATTTAAGAATGAATGAAAACTGAACTATGTCAATAAAACTCAAGAGGAAACCTTAGTATGTTTTCTCCTTCTATTATCTCCTTGTCCTTCCTTCTCATTTGGATTTTATACATTCCAAATTAGTTGAAGTAGTTCAACCACCTCATTTAGTTAAGTTAACAAAAAATCAACTAAATTTTAGTTTAGGGGAAGAATTAATAATAATAATAATAAGGGTATTTTAATAAATAATAACTAGTAGGTAGGACCCCTTGTAGCTCCCTTTAATTTCTTTAACAAAAATAAACATAACTAGAAAATAAATCAAACATATCCCTCCTTGTGGCTCCCATAATCATTTCCATAATTTGAAAATTAAATATCAATGATATTTCAAATCATATCCAAACATATAATATCCATAATATTCAAAAATAGTATGTTGTCCAAAACCTTCAACAGTCCATTGTCCTCAATAAAAAAATAATAAAGTAAAATCAAAACCCGTAATCGCCACTTTGAGAGACAATTTTCCCTTTGTTGCTGCTATCTCCTTTCGACTTCTTTGAATTAACCTTAGGCTATGTAGAGCCTTTAGGCTTGATCTCACTGATGACATGAGAACATTCATCTCTCAAGTGCATGCAGGATGAAATAGATTTGGTTGAATCACTTGAGGGGGAGGAGGGGGCAGCAATAACTTTTCCTTTATCATGCATATGGTGGGCTTCAGTTTTGAGTCTTTTTCTTGCATGGGAGGACTGTATAGGTGAGTGTGTAGGGGTAATCTAGACATTTGGGTTAGCAAGTGGAGGAGGAGCAGGTAGAGACAAATTTTTCCAGCCACGTTGTTGGGATATTGTTGGGTGAACAATCTCCTGCCCTCTATCATTCTCAGGGACTTCAGGATGCAATGAAACATGAGGGGGAACAGGGATACCAGGGACATGTTGGGGTTGGAAGGGAGGCCTCTCTATTCTAGGTTGGACTACCCCTTGTCCTATCCAATTGAAAAATCCATCTTAGAATATTTGGTTTAACTCTTGAGGATCTCCATCAAAATGTATTGAGAATCTTGGCCTTATAGGCCCTCTGTTCCAATTCCCTCTTCGCATGTTATTTCGACCATGAATTCCTCTGCTGAAGAAGCTCATCCTATATACATTTTTTATTAGAAACTAACTTCTTAAACAAACCATACATGGCATCTCTTAATATGAAACAAAGTTTGTCTTAGCAATCACATCAGACCCATGCAATCAAATCCATAAAATTCATTCAATAATTGTCAATGAGCAGGGGGTGAATTAGGGTTCTGGGATATCTGAGGGGATTGTATTGAGCAAAAAAAAGTGAGAAAATGAATTGGAGTAAGAACATAATTACTGATCAACCATCATTGAACAATCGACTGTGCAACAATAACCAAATCATATCAGTTGTGAGTCATCTTTGTGTTATTTCTTAATCATTGTAATACAGAGTTTTAATTTAATTTTAAGAACAAGACATGCAAAATGAATCTGGGATTGTGATGGGATTTGTATTGAGCGAAAAAGTGAGAAAATGGCAGGGAATTTGATGGATATTGTTCGTAAAAAAAATTAAATAAATCATACAATCATAACTCTGTTCAAAATTAATCCAAAAAAAATCCACTTCCAAGACCAACATTCATTGTTCCTCAATTGTATACAAAATTGTTTGTTGTTTCTGTTGATTAAGGTTGGTTGTCATTGATGTCAACCCTTGAAGAAAGCCCTATAGCACAAAGGTTTAGGTAATGGACCCAATATTGTTTGATGTAAATATGACTCATTATTGTTTTGTCATGGTCGATAAGAAGTAAATATGGATGAACTCCAAAGTGGTCCCCTTATGGTGAAAGCCCTCACGTGAAGACACTTTGTGGAGTAAGAGAACCCATGATTAATTGTGGAATAATGAGATGAAGGAAAGTTAATTTGTCAAGGAAAATATCCTAGATGGATATTTCTTTTCATTTCATTTCCAATAGTATGTGGAACATCACATAATTCCTCACGGTTAGAGAGTTATGGCCATGAGAAGTTGGAGACCCCGGGTTTGGGTAATGGACCCAAGTTTTTTTGATGGGTAACGGTATGATTTATGATATATTTTTAGATAATACTATTCTATATGGATATTACATGTCATGCCATTTCTGGTGGTATGTAGAACGTCACATAAATCCTCACGGTTTGAGAGTTATGGCCTTACAAAGTTGGAGGACCCTCTTATGTCATCTAGAAGCCCCAAAAGATCAAAGTGGTTTAAGAGATTTTAAAAGGTAAATAATAAAGTGAAGTGACGAGTGTATTATAATTCAAAGTGAATACAAAATAAATTATTTCAATAATAAATTTAATGGAGAAATTAGAAGCGGACCCAACCCTAAAATAAGGAAAGTGGGCCCAATGACCTAGAAGATGTTTTTAAGGAAGCTACTTGGAGAGTATAAATAAGAGGCAAGGCTCTCTCATTTGAAACACACTTGATAATATTGAATATATATATATATATATGTTTCTGAGGTAACCAAGTATATCTAAGCCGGAATTCTGAGGAAATTGAAGAAAAGAAGGCCAAAATGCAAGGAAGGATAAATTCTTTTGATGGTGCTTTCTAAGGTATGTTATTTACAGGTCATCTCACCATTTTTGGTATAACTTGTTTTCTATAATGATTCAAATCCTAAAAATGATATGAAAGTGAGAAAACATACCCAAGTATCTGTGGTAAACAATTTAGCTTGTGGGTCATTGTATTTTTGGAGTTACACTCCGTGGAAAATAGGGTTTGTGGCCAGTCCTGAAACTAGTCAAAATCAGGTGTTTCGGGTAAAAACGTCATAACTTATTTATAACAGATCCAAATTTAGTAATACAAAATGTGTTGGTTAGGGTACAGTATGTAGTATTCATTTTAATAGTTTCATATCAATTCATCAAATATTTTGTGTGGGGCATGCTCTACAAGGTCGCTCTCTAGAATAAGCCAGAATTCAGCAAGGTATGCCATTTTTTGCTATAACTCCTTTTATGAGAGGTTCCAAGTAGTAACACTTGCATAAAACACACTGAATAAAATTTTGTATCAGTTTCAGATCTTTATACATTACAAGTTCAAAGTTATGATAACTTCAAGTTAGGGTTGTTGACTAGTCCAAAAACTAGGCATGTGAGACTAAAGAAAAGTTTGATGAAAATGTTAGTCTCTTGTTTTTAAAGTTAAGGAAGGTTTGAAAGAATGTGATTATATACACCAGGTCTATTACAGAGCTACAAATCATATTTGGATGGTCAAATTTATGAGGGCTTTTGGTTGTGGTACATGTTGAGTACATGGTTGAGACAAGTAGTTGATGAGTTGGCGCACATACATGAGTTATATAGTTGATGATGTTGGTACATATTTATGAGTCATAGTTGACGAGTAGTTGAAACATGATTGGTACATACTTGGTACATGGTTGGATCCACTTGTTTATGGTACAGGTTGGTGCATTGTTGATGCACTTGTTTATGGTACAGGTTGATTATAGGTTGATGCATGGTTAGAATTTATTGGTATAGGTTTACAATAGTATATCTCACAGTGATAGTGTGACAGTGGTTCCATCATTCTACTTCTACTTCTGGGTGGCAGGATGGGGCAAGGACAGGTGGTTGTAGCCACCTTCTAGTTGTAGCCAGAGAACATTGGGGGTTGTAGCCTCCTTCTAATTGTAGCCAAAGAATTGGGAACTTGGAGCTTCCCTCAGGTTGTAGCCTGATAAACTAGGGAGTTGGAGCCTCCTTCCAGTTGCAACTGGAAAACAAAGGAAGTTGGTGCTTTCAATGAATGTAATTCTTCAAAACATATAAGAAAAAAACATTCTATGGTATTCTCCCGATTTGGGTTTCCACGTAAAACACTGGTGTACTGTGTATGTGTGTGATTGTTTATTTCTTACTGCTAATTATTGGATAATAATTCTACATTTATATAACATTTGAAGAAAAAAAATTATAATTACGCTATTACCAAATCACCCCCCCTCTCAGTAGTCCAACAATTGGTATCATAGCAGTTTCCTTCAGAAATCAGTTTAACCACTGAAAGGTAGATCATGGAGAGTACCAACTCGTATAAAAATGGAATACCACAGTTTGATGGAAAGAATATGATCTTTGGATCATAAGGATGAAGACATATAATGACAAAGCAGTGAAACTCAGTGAGAATAATTCCAAAGCCATAAATGCACTTTTGAATGGTCTCAGTCATACGGTATTCACCAAAGTTGCACATTGTAAATCTACTAAAGAGATTTGGGACAGGCTTCAAAATATTTATGAAGGAGATTCAAAAGTCAAAGCAGCAAAGCTTCAAACTTACAAAGGTCAGTTCGAACAACTAAAAATGAAGGAATATGAAGATATCATAGCCTACTTCTTACAAGTCGATGAAACAATGAATGCAATCATAGGATTGGGAGAAGAAATCGACGAATTTGTAATTGTTCAAAAGGTACTAAGATATCTTCCTATGACATTCAACCCTAAGATATCAGCACTAGAAGAAAGATCGGATCTAAACTCAATAAGCATGGACGAAGTGCATGAAATCTTCATAGCATATGAGATGAGAATTGAATAGGAAAATCCAGATGTAAAAGACGCAGCCTTCAAAGCATCCAAAAGATCAAAGAAAAAGAAAAAGGAACAAGAAGAATATAGCAGCATCAATGATGTCTCGGAAGATGATGAAGAAGTGGCCAACTTCATCAAAAGACTGAACAAGGGAACCAACAGTAAGTACAAAGGTAAGCTTCCTTTAATTTGTTTTAATTGTGATGGTATTGGTCATTTTTCTAACAAATGTCCTCATAAGAAAAAGAGAAATGATGAAGGTTACTCAAAAGGTAGACAAACATATAAAGGTAAAAGAACTACAAAGAAAGTTTTCAAGAAAAACTTTTGCACCAAAGAAGACATCTCATCATATGAAGATGAAGTCAGTGACAGTGAAACAGGGAGAGTTCTATTCATGGCAGTAGAAGACTCTGATAAAGAAGACTCCGAAGAAGAATATGAAGAAGCCTATGAAAAAAAAATTGAAGAGGCAGAAGTTGACTTCCGAGAAGAATTAATGAGTGTCATAGAAGTTATTAGAAGAGAAAAGAAGAAAAACAAGAAACCACAAGCATAACTAGATAAGAAAAAGGACACTCAAGAACTAGAACAAATGAACACAAAATTGAAGGTTCAAATAGAATAAGATAAAAAAAATTAAAGAAGCACTCAAAGAACAGCTAAAAGGAAAGGACATGATCATTGGAAACCTGGAAGCATATACTGTCACACTAAGAAAGGATATTCAAAAGAAAAATATGCAGAATAGCTCAAAAGTTCTGGATGATATTATCAGCAGTAAACAATCTTATCTTGACAAGTCTGGACTTGGATACAATCAAACGGAAAAGGGATCAAACTCCAAAACAACAGAGCAAGAAACAAATCCAAAAAGTTATGAAAAAACAATCAAAGGGGATAAAAAGATATACAAGGAAGATTACAGGGACACTCCTCCACCGAGAAGATTCAGATTTCAGAATCAACAACAGATAGGCAGGTCTCAAGAAGAAGAAGGATTCATAAGAGTACCTCCTTTCATAAGATCTTCAACTACCAGGTATCAAACTATATTTTTTGGTTTATGTTATGCATGTAATAATTTTGGACATAAAGTTGTAAATTGCAGAGCTAACAACAGGAAC
>ML786435.1:276699-291856 GCA_009831015.1 Picea engelmannii | reverse complement strand
ATTGCCAACAAGGAAAGCAAACAAAGACCAAGTTCAAATCAAAGGAATATTCAACAACAAAACCACTGGAAATTGTGCATACTGATCTAGTTGGACCAACTACAACAAAAGGATTAAAAGGTGAGAGATACTTTATGTTATTATTTGATGATTATACAAGAATGACTGTAGTTTTATTTCTCAAGAACAAATTAGAAGCTTTTGAAAATTTCAAGATATACAAGGAAATTGTTGAAAATGAGATGGATTCAAGAATCAAATGCTTAAGATCGGATAATGGAGCAGAATTCACCTCAAAGGAATTTATGGACTACTGCAGCAATCATGGAATAAAAAGGAAATTCTTCGTCGCTAGGACACCTCAACATAATGGATTTGTTGAAAGAAAGAACAGGACAGTACAAGAAATGGCTCAAACAATGATAATGGATTCAAATTTGACAAATATTTTTTGGACACAGGCAGTGCATACAACAGTTCACATTCAAAACAGAGTAATGCTCAGAATCAACACTTATAAAACTCCCTACGAGCTATGGAAAGGAAAACCAGCAAATGTGATGCACTTCAGAGTTTTTGGAAGCAAATGCTACATCAAAAGAGAAGATGGCATAATGGGAAAGTTTGACTCTCGTGTGGACAAAGGAATACTTGTTGGTTACTCAAGTACAAGGAAAGCATAAAAGTGTTACAATCTAAGATTAAACAAAGTTGTGGAAAGCATCAACGTAACAATTGATTAAACAGACAAACCATAATCAAAGAAAGAAGAAAACAAATCAATGGAACATCTTTTTGAAGAAGAAGATGAAAAAGAAGAAGAAGAGGAAGAGGAAGATGAAGAGAATCCGACAGAAGTAGAAGAGCAAGTTCAGAAAGTATCTCCAAAGACACCTAGCAAACGAGTACAGAAGAATCATCCTTCAGATCAGATTATTGGAAACAAAGATGCAGGAGTTGAGACTAGAAGAAAAATCCGTTCACCAAAACAAACACACCTAGCACTCTTATATACAATTGAACCAAACTATTTTGAAGAATCCAACAAGGATGAATTTTGGAATAAATCCATGGATGCATAATTGGATCAAATAGAGAAAAATGACACTTGGAAAATGGTTCCAAGACCAAAGAATAAGAATGTGATTGGCACAAAATGGGTTTTCAGGAATAAATTGAATGAAGATGGACAGGTTACAAGGAACAAAGCTAGATTGGGATGTAAAGGATATGCACAGATTGAAGGAATCAACTTTGAAGAGACATTTTCCCCAGTTGCCAGAATGGAAGCAATCCATTTTCTTTTAGCTTATGCATGCTCCAAAATGTTAAAGTATATCAGATGGACGTAAAATCAGCTTTTTTGAATGGGGAACTTTAAGAAGAAGTCTACATTGAACAACCAGAAGGATTTCAGTTGTCAAAGAACACAGACTATGTGTGTAAATTAAAGAAGGCCTTACATGGTCTAAAAGAGGCTCCTAGAGCATGGTACTCCAGACTAGATAAGTATCTACAATAGGCAGGGTTCAGAGAAGAAAGTGCAGACAACAACCTCTACATCAAGATAAGTCAAAGTAATATTTTATTACTTGAAGTTTATGTTGATGATATTATTTTTGGTAGTGATGATAACAGGTTAAGCCAGAAATTTGCAAAAGACATGCAGAATGAATTTGAAATGTCATTACTTGGAGAACTATCCTTCTTTCTGGGACTTCAGTTACGTCAAAGCAACCAAGGAATTTTTATTTCTCAAACCAAGTATATCAGAGAAATGCTAAAGAGGTTTGGAATGGGAGATTGCAAACCAGTTATCACTCCCATGCAAACCAGTTGTAAGTTGAGAAAAGATGATGATTCAAAGTCTACATATCCGAGGAAATATAGGTCAATGATTGGCAGCCTACTATATGTGACAACATCCAGACCAGATGTAATGTAGGCAGTTGGACAGGTGGCACGATTTCAAGCAGCACCAAAGGAATCACATGTATTAGCAGTAAAGAGGATCTTCTGATATCTCAAAGGAATAGAAGAGTTTGGATTATGGTATCCAAAAGGAAAATATCTATCACTTATTGCCTACACAGATGCAGATTGGGCAGGTTGTATTGATGACTGATGAAACACCAGTGGAGCAGTGTTCTACTTAGGTGAGTGTTTGGTATCATGGCTAAGCAAGAAACAATCATCGGTATCTCTATCTACAGCCGAGGAAGAGTATATTGCAGCAACAACATGTTGTACACAGATTCTTTGGATGAAACAAACTTTGACAGATATACAGGTTGAGTATGATGAGCCCATTCCAATATATTGTGATAATACAAGTGCCATCAATATCTCAAAAAACCTGGTGATGCACTCCAAGACGAAGCACATTCCAATCAAGTATCACTTTCTACAGGAACAAGTTGCAGAAAAGAACATCGGAGTTGAATATGTGGGCACAAAAGAACAAGTGGCAGGCATCATTACAAAACCATTTCCACGGGAAGCCTTTGAATATCTTCGCCAAAGACTTGGAGTGATTTCTACTCCAAAAATGAATGTTTTTTTAATGCTTATCTTATATGTCTTAGATGTACATGAGGAAACACCATAAGAGGACAGTCTGTCAGGGGGAGTGTAACACCCTGTTTCCCCCAGTTTGTAAAAATAACTAGACTGGCCAAGAACTGTGGCAAACTCAGAAATGTGAATATGTGATGTGAATGGACCTTGTGGAAAAGGTCGATGAATGTGAATAATATTATGAATTTATATTGCAGGACTGCTGAGAGGGGATATGATGAAAAAGTGACCATGATGGATGAAGAAAGGCGGTGGAAGGCACCTGGAAAGGTGGCGTTAACTTTCACCAAAAATCAATACCGTATTTGGACTTCAATGGCCCGGAGAACCAAAAGCGGCTCGCTGGCCCCAAATTAAATGTCTCGCAGGCTGGTAGGTAGATGGCTCCTCAGGAATTAATGAGGGATGAGGAGGATAATCGCCCATCCATAGAGTCATCAGGCCTGACCAGCGCGAGGGAAATTGCGCCACACACAACCTCGAAAGAGGATAAGGCCTGGGGGAGAAGTGATTGGGCGTGGACACGAGGGGAGAAAGAGAAATCTGGCAATATGCAGAGTGAGTGATAGAAGAGAGGAAGGAGAGTAACCTTTGCTCCTGGTCACTGGCAAACAGAGACGCAGTCTCACAGCATTGTGGCCTTAGCTCGAGGGTGGCTAGTGGTAAATCCGCTAGGAGTCGTTGAGTCTACGGTTGGGTGGAAACAAACACCCCTCTCAGCAGTTGCATAACCCCTAGTGTTACTTTCTGATAAGTGTTTTTCCTTTGGCATCTTGAAATATATTTGTTCTGATATTTATGATCATAAGCTGTGAAATTGTGAATGATTTCATTATAAGAATGTCTGTATGGTGTCTTTATTAGTACTGGTAGTTGTATGCTTATAATGGAAAGACTATGTGTGGATTATGATCTCATAAATCGTTATTTATATGCATACTGATCTAATTCATACTTCACGCGTGGTTCTCGGGAGAGAGATACCCTTATCTGCCTCAGATAGTACCCTGGGTAAACCTCCCCATAGAGATACCCTTCTTGAAAATCCCATCAAAAGCCTGGAAGGAGGATGTGAAGGCACAAGGCCTTAAGAAATCCCTAATAAGTATTGAATCGATGGACGAGATCCTGTTGGGAGACCTGTGGTCACTCACGACCATCAGATAAGAAGAAGAAGATGGAAATTTAAGTGCCTTAACCTTGATAGGTGGTGATCGACGGACGAGATTCCGTCGAGAATTTTGTGGTCACTCATGACCGTTAGATTTGGTAGGAGAAAGTAGGATGTTAAGTGCCTTACCCTTGTGACTTTTTGTGTCTTCATGGGTAACAAAGAGGTCGGGACCGTAGATCCCCAAGGTCCATGAGAGCATCCAGACCGTTCATCTTTCCACATCCAGGGAGTCGTGGGAGAGCACACAAGTTAAGAACCTCTCTCAGTCGTCAGATCTCGGCTAGAAAACCCGACAACCATTGGATCTGTCGAGAGATACCCGAGGGTTAAACCCCCAGTGAATAGGGGTGAAAGCCCCGAAATAGATCTAGACCGTCCAAGTAACGGAGGCCACGTGTCAAGAGATTTTCCACTTTGGGAAATCGGGAGTCGAGAACTTGGGAGTTATGGTGACGAAAGATCGGGGCATTCCATGGTAGAAACCCCGAAGTGGATTCGGGTTGTCCGATTAAAGGAGGCCACGTGTCATGAGATTTCCCATTTCATGAAATCAGGAATCAAGAACTCGGGAGTTCTGGTGACGAGAGATCGGGATGTTCCATGGTGGAAACCCCGAAGCTGTCTTAGATCGACCGATTTCGGGAGGCTGCGTGTCGAGAGATTACTCGTTTCAGGAAATCAGGGATCAGGGATTCGGGAGTCCCATTGACAAGAGGTCAGGCTCTCGCCTTGATAAATCCTGACGGAAGAGAGACTGTGGTCATATGGGAAGAGGTCATATTGACCAAGGCATAACCCAAGGGAATAATCATCGATTGAGGCTCGTTTAGCACTTCGACGTTTTGACATTCGGGATACTGAAGGGCATGTTCCCCTGTGCTCTCAAACCCTGAAATCCAGACTTATAAACATCGATATGTTAGCATGTGGTTAGGCTCTGATGAACAGACAGGATCCTCTCAGAGGATCCAGTGTCTGGGATGACCGTGAGATGTGAGGAAGAGATGTCGGCTTTAAGATGGGGTACGAATGCACATTAGGTTAAGTAGCGAGCAGATCTGGATGACCAGAGTCCACCCACCTAGATCTACGACTGAGGCTTCATTCCATAGCCCCCTTCTTGTTCTTCCTTTAGCGGTGAGGGGGGGGGTCCGGAATAGAATGTGCAACTCTTGAACGGTCAGGATTTATTCACCTTGATCAATGGTGCTCAAGCGAATTCTGGACCCCCCTTGCCATTCTGCCTTTAATGGGGGGGGGTCTGGAATGGTGTGGCATGTGAAGTGGGACCCGTCTCCTGTCACATCACCCACCCCGTCGTGCTTCCCTCTTGCCACCTATACTCCACTCAACCGTGCGACAGGGCCCATTCCTATTGGCCATTCGCTAACCCTATTGGGATTCGTCCCTATTGTCCAGTCGCTAGCCCAGTCAGGGTTTGACGGTTGCAGAGTCGAACGATTCGACATTTCTATAGCGTCAAGTCACAAATTACTGAGAGGAGCCATGGTTATTCAACCTGTGATCATGACCCACGATCACATGGGAGTAGAAAGAGAAAGAATTCGCTTACGCTAGGCCTCCGTAGATATTTCGGGGACTCTGATTCTGCAGAAAGCAACGAAAAATTTGATTATGGTAGTGGGTGCATTACAAATTGGTATCAAAGCATGGTGACAACACTCGGCCTGATTGGGCTCATGAACGAGTTGTGCATAAGCTCCGTTCGAAGCACTCCTAAGAGGAGTAACCCCCTAACTTAACTCTCTTATCCAGGATCAAAACTTGGAAACAAGAACCTGACTGTGTATGCATGTGAAAGAGTTATGAATTTATGTGTAGGTTATAAAAATGTATCTAACTCTTGACTAATAGCCAGGGTTTGTCTTTTCACCCAAGTGGACAATCAGCCGCAGGAATTTACAGACGCAGAGAATGGTGACTCACCAAGAGATGGGAGAAGGCTCCCACAATAGAGGCAAAGAGTCTGATGAAAGAAGAGCAGTAGGAACCCCTCCAGATCTAGTTGAGACTGTGAGGAGTCTCATGGTTGAATTGCAAAGTTGTAAGGCTGACAATGAAAGGATGATGAAAGAGAAAGAAAAGGAAACTGAAATTAATGCAGTTTTACTACAGAGCTTATCCGACCTATAACGACAAATGCAACATGAAGCTGAGATACAGAAACATGGTCATATCAGTGGCCATACTGAGAGGAGAACCTCAAGGAAGGTCCACCCCAGAGGTAAAGGAACAGTGTCAAACGATTCCTCTGAGAAGGAAGCTAGTGATTTAGAAGGCTCTTCCAGTAGCAGGACCGGTTCCTATTCTCAAAGAAAACAAAAGAAGCACAAGACTTCCAAGGATCATAAATTTGAGGAATTCAGAAAGGCCAAACCTCCCTCCTTCGATGGTGAGATAAAGAAGGGAGAGGAAGTAGAGGCCTAGCTACTTGGACTGAAGAAATAATTCAGAGTCCATGATTTTTCATAGAATTTGAAGGCCCGAGTGGCCACTTTCAATCTGAACGGAAAAGCTTCCATCTGGTGGGAAGATCTTAGGAATGTGAAATGGGTCCGCGAGGAGGACCTATCCCGGAAACAATTTGAGAAATACTTCCGGAAGAAGTATTTGTCGGAAAAATATTTCGACGAGAAGACTAAAGAGTTTTATGAACTCAAACTGGGGCAACTCACTATAGAGGAATATGTCAACAAATTCCTTGAATTATTGAGATATGTACCCTACATCAAAGCAGAGAAGGTGAAGGTGCAACACTTCATCAGTGGGATACCCAAGGAATACTAGAACATAATTGAATTTGATGAGCCAAAGACCTTAGAAGACATTATTCGAAAGAAAACATATTGTCATGAACAATATGGACATCGGGCAGAGTCTCATGGAGACTGGAAACAGAAGAGTGGTTCGAGATTTCAGAAAAAGGGGATCAAATCCTCAGAATTTAAGAACTACAAGAATAACCCCAGAATGATCTTTCCAACCCGAAGTGTACTCCAGCAGAACTTTCCCTCATCGGATGGAAATAAAACTTCTGGACCTATACCAGTAAAGACTGATAACCCAAAGAGAGAACCTTTGAAATGTTGGGGTTGCGAAGAAGAGCATCTCCTAAGAGACTGTCCACACCGACAACGGAATATTCGAAAAGTTTATAACATTCAGGAAGCTACCACAGTCAATGATGTGGCAAGGAGTGTGTCGCAGATTTATGCAGCATTGGATAATAACCACGCTGACCACCAAGCTTCAGTGGTGGAAATAGAAGGTATGATTTTCAACCATATGGTGTCTTTTTTGATTAACCCTGGTTCAAATTTGAGTTATATAGCCCCTAAAGTTGTTGATAAGTGTAAACTACAGCCTCACAAGAACACCAAGCCATGGTTAGTATAGTTAGCTACTGGCACTAAAAGAAGTGTAGCAGAGGCCATACCAACCTGCCAATTGATGTTGGGTTAATTCCCCACCCATGAAACCCTTAACATATTACCCCTGGGATCATATGATCTGTTGATTGGTATGGACTGGCTAGCCGCCCATAAAGCTAGACTGGACTATTACCATAAAACCTTAGGATGTGTGAGCAAAGAAGGAAAAAGGATAACCCTTCAAGGGGTCGGAAAACCTGTCTCGGTGAGGCAAATATCATCCCTGCAAATGAGAAAGTATTGCCGAAAAGGATGTCCCCTATATGCAATACAGGTGTTGAAAACATTCGAAGGTGATAAACTAAGCCCTGATGATCACCCTATCCTGAGAGAATACAGAGATGTGTTTCCGGAAGAGGTACCGGGTCTACCTCCGAGAAGAGACATTGACTTCTTGATAGAACTTGCACCAGGAGTGGTGCCGGTGTCTAGGACACCCTACCGGATGAGCACACCTGAGTTAGTGGAACTCAAATTGCAATTGAAAGAAATGATGGATAAGGTTTATATTCGACCCAGAGTGTCCCCATGGGGAGCACCAGTATTGTTTGTGAAAAAGAAGGATGACACCCTTAGACTTTGTATAGATTATAGAAAACTCAATAAAGTAACCATAAAGAACAAGTACCCCTTGCCTAGGATCGATGATCTATTCGATTAGTTGGGAGGTGTGTTTATTTTCTCAAATATTGACTTGAGGTCGGGATACCATCAAGTCTAAATCAAGGGTGAATACATCCATAAAACCGCTTTCCGAACATGGTATGGTCACTATGAGTTTGTGGTAGTGCCATTTGGGTTAACCAATGCCCCTGCGACTTTCATGTGCTTAATGAACAATGTACTCAATAAATTTTTAGATAAATTTGTACTAGTTTTTATTGATGACATATTAATCTACTCTAAGAATATAGAAGAGCATGAAGAGCATCTTAGACTTGTGCTGCAAGTGCTAAGAGAGCATCAACTCTATGCTAAACTCAACAAATGTGACTTTTTCCATAAGAAAATACATTACTTGGGGCATGTTCTGTCCAAGGAAGGGGTAGCAGTAGATCCTGACAAGATCAGGTCTATCATGGAATGGCCTACCCCAAAGGATGTTTCAGACATCAGATCCTTTATGGGATTAGCAGGATACTATAGGAGATTTATAAAAGGATTCTCCAAGATTGTTTGTCCAATCACTGCCCTCTAGAAGAAGGGGACAAAATTCTTGTGGACACAGAAATGTGAAGAAATATTCCAAACCCTGAAACATCTACTGACCCATGCACCCGTGTTGAAAATCGTTGACCCAGAAGGTGACTTCCTTGTGTGCACAGATGCCTATAAGGAAGGGCTCGGAGGAGTCCCTATGCAGAAAGGAAGTGTGATCTGCTATGAACCTTGAAAATTGAACGAACATGAAGTCAACTATGTGACTCATGATATAGAACTGGCTGCCATAGTGCATGCCTTGAAAATGTGGAGGCATTACCTCTTGGGAAGAAAATTTGTACTTATGACAGATCACTGTTGATTGCGATATTTGTTTGACCAACCAAAGCTCAATTCCAGACAAGCTAGATGGATGGCCCTCCTTAGCGAATTTTATTTTGAAATCAAACACATTAAAGGGAATGAATATAGGGTGGTTGATGCCCTTAGCAGAAGCATGAAAACAATTCACCTGGCAGCGGTGAGTACCTGCGAGACAGATGTCAAGAACAGAGTCAGAAATGTACAAGACACAGATCCCTTCATTCAGACTGTGACCCTGTACCTATAGAAAGAACCCGCTGGAGTAAAATATGAAGGCTACCAGATGACCGAAGGAGGTCTTCTCACTTACAGAGATACACTATACATTCCAAATTTTGATGACTTGAAGAGGTTCATTATGGATGAACTACATAAAAGACCATATACTGGTCACCCAGAATACCAGAAAACGATCACTGCCACCCGAAAACAATTTTATTGGCCTGGATTGAAGAAAGACACAGCCAAATATTTGGCCCGATGCATAGAGTGCCAACATATTAAAGTAGAACATCGACACCCAGCAGGACTATTGCAACCTTTACCCATCCCAGAATGGAAATGGGAAACCATCTCCATGGATTTTATCACTGGATTGCCAACTTCAACCAAACAGAATGACGCCATTATGGTAGTGGTGGATAAACTGAGCAAGTATGCTCATTCCATCCCCGTCAAATCGACCTACAAGGCGATAGATATCGCCCAGGTATTCAGACTGCACAGTATGCCGAAAGAGATAGTGTCTGACAGAGACACAAAATTTACTTCCAATTTTTGGAAATCACTGATGGTTGGTTTAGAGACCAAATTGTTGTTTAGCACCGCCTATCACCCTTAAACCGACGGACAAACGGAAAGAGCGAATCAAATATTGGAGGATATATTAAAGATGCATGTAATGCATCAACCCAGAAAAAGGGAAGACTACCCGCCATTGGTAGAATTTTCCTACAACAATGGCTACCAAGCATCCTTAAAGATGAGTCCCTTCGAGGTCCTCTATGGTAGGCTGTGTAATACTCCAGTCAGCTGGAGTAACCCTATAAACATGATTTATTTTGGACACGATATGTTGAAAGAAATGGAACAGAAAGTGACTCGGATAAAACAAAATCTGAAGGTCGCTTAGAACCGACAGAAAAGTTATGCCGACCAAAAGAGAACTCCAAGAGAGTTCAAAATGGGAGACCATGTATATCTCATAATTAAGCCCAGAAGGAGTTCCCTGAAAATGGGAGCTTGTGCCAAGTTGGCACCCCAGTATTGTGGACCCTTTGAGGTTCTAGATAGAGTGGGACCTGCAGCCTATCGGCTAGCACTTCCTCCCATAGTAAAAACACATAATGTTTTCCATGTTTCATTACTGAAGAAATATGTACATGATGCTAATCATATAATTGAATGGTCTGTGATCCAGGTGGAACTGGAGGGAGAATTTCTACCAGAACCCCAATGCATATTGGACATAAAGGAAACCCCGCTCTGGAACTGAACCATTGTACAGGTCAAGGTGCAGTGGAAACATTTTGGCCCAGATGAGGCTACATGGGAAATGGAGGATGCCATGAAACAGGCATATCTGATTTTGTTTGCATCTGAACATGCATGACATGTTGATAGATAGAACATTGAGGACGATGTTCCTTTAAGGGGGAGAGAATTGTAACACCATGTTTCCCCCAGTTTGTAAAAATAACTGGACTGGCCAAGAACTGTGGAAAACTCAGAAATGTGAATATGTGATGTGAATGAACCTTGTGGAAAAGGTCAATGAATGTGAATAATATTACGAATTTATATTGTAGGACTGCTGAGAGGGGATATGATGAAAATGAGACCATGATGGTTGAAGAAAGGTAGTGGAAGGCACCTGAAAAGGTGGCGTTAACTTCCACTGAAAATCAATACCGTATTTGGACTTCACTGGCCTAGAGAACCAAAAGCGGCTCACTGGCCCCAAATTAAATGTCTCGCAGGCTGGTAGGTAGATGGCTCCTCAGGAATTAATGAGGGATGGGGAGGAGAACCACCCATCCGTAGAGCCATCAGGCCTGACCAGTGCGAGAGAAATTGCGCCACATGCAACCTCGCAAGAGGATAAGGCATGGGGGGAAGCGATTGGGCGTGGACGTGAGGGGAGAAAGAGAACTCTGGCGATATGCAGAGTGAGTGATAGCAGAGAGGAAGGAGAGTAACCTTCGCTCCTGGTCACTGGAAAACAGAGACGCAGTCTCACAACATCGTGGTCTCAGCTCGGGGGTGGCTAGTGGTAAATCCACTGGGAGTCGCTGAGCCTACGGTTGGGTGGAAATGAGCACCTCTCTCAGCAGTTGCATAACCCCTGGTGTTACTTTTTGATAAGTGTTTTTCCTTTGGCATATTTAAATATATGTATTCTGAAATTTATGATCATAAGCTATGAAATTGTGAATGATTTCATTATAAGAATGTCTGTATGGTGTCTTGATTAGTACTGGTAGTTGTATGTTTATAATGGAAAGACTATGTATGGCTTATGATCTCATAAATCGTTATTTATATGCATATTGATCTAATTTAGACTTCACGCCTGGTTCTCGGGAGAGAGATACCCTTATCTGCCTCAGATAGTACCCTGGGTAAACCTCCCCATAGAGATACCCTTCTTGAAAATCCCATCAAGAGACTGGAAGGAGGACGTGAAGGCGCAAGGCCTTAAGAAATCCCTAATAAGTATCGAATCGACGGACAAGATCCCGTCGGGAGATCTGTGGTCACTCACGACCATCAGATAAGAAGAATAAGCTAGAAAGTTAAGTGCCTTAACCTTGATAGGTGGTGATCGACGGACGAGATTCCATCGGGAAATCTGTGGTCACTCATGACCGTTAGATTTGGTAGGAGAAAGTAGGATGTTAAGTGCTTTACCCCTGTGACTTTTTGTGTCTTCATGGGTAGCGAAGAGGTCGGGACCGTAGATCCCCAAGGTCCATGAGAGCATCCAGACCGTTGATCTTTCCACGTCCAGGGAGTCATGGGAGAGCACACAAGTTAGGAACCTGTATCAGCAGTCAGATCTCGGCTGGAAAACCTGACATCCGTTGGATATGTCAGGAGATACCCGAGGGTTAAACCCCCAGTGAATAGGGGCGAAAGCCCCGAAATAGATCTAGAATGTTCGAGTAACGAAGGCCATGTGTCAAGAGATTTTCCACTTCAAGAAATTGGGAGTCGAGAACTCGGGAGTTCTGGTGATGAAAGATCGGGGAATTCCATGGTAGAAACCCCGAAGTGGATTCGAGTCGTCCGATTAAAGGAGGCCATGTGTCGTGAGATTTTCCATTTCGGGAAATCAAGAATCGAGAACTCAGAAGTTCTAGTGACGAGAGATCGAGATGTTCCATGGTGGAAACCCTGAAGCAGTTGTAGACCGACCGATTTCGGGAGGCTACGTGTCGAGAGATTACCCGTTTCGAAAAATCAGGGATCAGGGATTCGGGAGTCCCACTAACAAGAGGTTAGGCTCTCGCCTTGATAAATCCCGAGGAAAGAGAGACTGTGGTCATATGGGAAGAGGTCATATTGACCAAGGCATAACCCAAGGGGCTAATCATCGATTTAGGCTTGTTCAGCACTTCGACGTTTCGGCATTCGGGATATTGAAGGGCATGTTCCCCTGTGCTCTCAAACCCCGAAATCCAACCTTATAAACATCGAGATGTTATCATGTGGTTAGGCTCTGATGAACGGACAATATCATCTCAGAGGATCCAGGGTCTGGGATGACCGTGAGATGTGAGGAAGAGATGTCGGCTTTAAGCTGGGGTGCGAATGCGCATTAGTGTAAGTAGCAAGCAGATCTGGATGACCAGAGTCCACCCGCCCAGAAATACAGCTGAGTCTTCATTCTGGATCCCCCTTGTTGTTCTACCTTTAGCGGTGAGGGGGGGGGGATCTAGAATCGAATGCGCAACTCTTGAACGGTCAGGATTTATTCACCTTGATCAACGGTGCTCAGGCGAATTTTGGGCCCCCCTTGCCATTCTGCCTTTAATGGGGGGGGGGGGTTCGGAATGGTGTGGCATGTGAAGTGGGACCCATTTCCTGTCACATCACCCACCGTGTCGTGCTTCCCTCTTTCCACCTATACTCCACTCAACCGCGTGACAGGGCCCATTCCTATTGGCCATTCGCTAACCCTATTGGGATTCGTCCCTATTGGCCAGTCACTAGCCCTGTCAGGGTTCGACGGTTGTAGAGTCGAACAATTTGACATTTCTGTAGTGTCGAGTCGTGAATTCCTGAGAGGCACCATGGTTATTCGACCTGTGATCATGACCCACGATCACATGGGAGTAGACAAAGAAAGATCTAGCTTACGCTAGGCCTCCGTAGATATTTCGGGGGCTCTAATTCTGCAGAAAGCAATGAAAATTTTGATTATGGTAGTGGGTGTGTTACAGGGATTAGCCCTGGATGGAAAGATACCTTTCCCATTGATGACAAAGGGGGAGAGATTTATCAGATGCAGAGGACAGAGGCATGGTTCTAGGGGGAGAAGATTTATCATATGCAGAGGACAGAGGCATGGTTCCAAGGGCAACAGATTTATCAAATGCAGATGGTTCCAGGGGGAGCATGAGTGATATGATTTCAGTATTGCATCATAGTGTTTCCATCAATGCCAAAGGGGGAGATTATTGATTAAGGTTGGTTGTCATTGATGTCAACCCTTGAAGAAAGCCCTGTAGCACAAAGGTTTAGGTAATCGACCCAATATTGTTTGATGTAAATATGACTCATTATTGTTTTTTCATGGTTGATAATAAGTAAATATGGAACTCCAACGTGGTCCCCTTATGGTGAAAGCCCTCACGGGAAGACGCTTTGTGGAGTAAGAGAACCCATGCTTAATTGTAGAATAATGAGATAACGGAAAGTGAATTTGTCATGGAAAATATCCTAGATGGATAGTGCTTGTCATGTCATTTCCAGTGGTATGTGGAACGTCACATAATTCCTCATGGTTAGAGAGTTATGGCCATGAGAAGTTGGAGACCCGGGGTTTGGGTAATGGACCCAAGCTTGTTTGATGGGTAATGGTATGAGTTATGATATATTTTTAGATAATACTATTCTATATGGATAGTACATGTCATTCCATTTCTTTTGGTATGTAGAACGTCACATAACTCCTCACGGTTTGAGAGTTATGGCCTTAAAAAGTTGGAGGACCCTCATATGTCATCTAGAAGCCCCAAAAGGTCAAAGTAGTCAAAGTGGTTTAAGAGATTTTAAAAGGTAAATAATAAAGTGAAGTGATGAGTGTATTATAATTTAAAGTGAGTACAAAATAAATAATTTCAACAATAAATTTAATGGATAAATTAGAAGTGGACCCAACCCTAAAATAAGGAAAGTGGGCCAAGTGACCTAGAAGATGTTTTTAAGGAAGCTACTTGGAGAGTATAAATAAGAGGCAAGGCTCTCTCATTTGAAACACAATTGTGCATATTGAATATCTATATGTGTCTGAGGTAACCAAGGATATCTAAGCCGAAATTCTGAGGAAAGTGAAGAAAAGAAGGCCGAAATGCAAGGAAGGATAAATTCTTTTGATGGTGCTTTCTAAGGTATGTTATTTACAGGTCATCTCACCATTTTCGCTATAACTTTTTTTATATAATGATTCAGATCCTGAAATTGCTCTGAAAGTGAGAAAACATACCCAAGTATATGGGGTAAAAAATCCAGCTTGTGGGTCGTTGTATTTTGGGAGTTACACTCTGTTTAAAATAGGGTTTGTGGCCAGTCCTGAAACTAGTCAAAATCAGATGTTTCAGGTAAAAACATCATAACATATTCATAACATATCCAAATTTAGTGAGAAAAAATGTGTTGGTTAGGGTACAGTATGTAGTATTCTTTGTAATAGTTTCAGATCAATTCTTCAAATATTTTGTGCGGGGCACGCTCTATAAGGTCGCTCTCTAGAATAATCCAGAATTAAGCAAGGTACTAAGATCTCTTCTTATGAGATTCAACCCTAAGATATCAGCACTAGAAAAAAGATCAGATCTAAACTCAATAAGCATGGACGAACTACATGGAATCTTCATAGCATATGAGATGAGAATTGAATAAGAAAATCCAGATGTAAAAGAAGCATCCAAAAGATCAAAGCAAAAGAAAAAGGAACAAGAAGAATATAGCAACAACAATGACGTCTCGGAAGATGATGAAGAAGTGGCCAACTTCATCAAAAGACTGAACAAGGGAACCAATGATAAGTACAGAGGTAAGCGTCCTTTAATTTTTTTTAATTGTGATGGTATTGGTCATTTTTCTAACAAATGTCCTCATAAGAAAAAGAGAAATGATGAAGGTTACTCAAAAGGAAGACAAACATATAAAGGTAAAAGAACTACAAAGAAAGTTTTCAAGAAAA
>ML786435.1:231711-263538 GCA_009831015.1 Picea engelmannii | reverse complement strand
GATTGTAGAAGCAACTTGTTTCATATAAGGGTAATTATGCGACACACTAAGATAGACACATTAATCGACAGTGGATCTCAATCTAATCTAATCTCAGAAGAATTGGTTAAGCAATTGGGATTAAAAACACAAACTCATCATAATCCTTACACACTTAAATGGATGAGCAATCATCATCAGATGCACATAACAAAACAGTGCACAATCAAATTTGCAATTTCATCTAAGTATGTGGACGAAGTAACATGTGATGTTGTGTCATTAAGAGAATGTGGAATGATCTTAGGTAGTCCATACTTATTTGATTGTAAGGAAATCTTCTACAGGACAAAGAATCAATATCAATTCACTAAAGCAGGTCATGATTATGTGGTTCATGCTCATCATGTTAAAGAAAATAAAACACTTCAAACAATGGAACAATTAACGAATGCAGTGTAAGCATGCAACAAACCAATAATTGTTTCAAATGAAGTAATTGATCTTAAGCAAGAACAAGACATGGTTGTTGAATGGAAAATCAATCATAAGTTGCTTCAAGATAAGTTCATGTCGTGCAGATATCTAAACTATATCAGTTCAATTGCAGTCGTCTTTTTTATGCTATCATTAGCAATGTTTTCTACATGGATGATAGTGGCTTCAGTAATATGTAACAAGGTTCAAATGGCTAACAATATACGGTCAGTTGTCATGATTGTGTTACAGTTGATCTTGATGAGACAGGTGCACAGGACAGAGTTCAGAGATAGAGAGCAAGCTGGGTGGCCTATCCCGATCTTGTTGATTGGTCAGTAACCTTTTAGGGACCAAAAGGTCTTATTTTGGGGAGGTGTGATCCGAAATCGGATCCAGAAGCCTGACAGGGCTTGAAAAATGCTCAAAAATGAAAGTTCTTAGAATCCAACGAAACCATCGCCATTGCATCTGTCTCGTCTTCCCAATTCCGGCAGTATATTTACTTCATCAAACAGGATCCGTATGCGAAAGTTATCGTGTTCTGATCGAAAGCCCAAACAGGTAAAAAGTCAAAGGTCAACTGGTCAAAAAAGTCAATGTTGATGTCAGCATGACATCAGCATGATGACTGTGCAGGAGATGATGTGGCACTCTCTGGATGATGGTGATTGGGCAGGTTCACTGACAAGGCAGACATGTGGCAGTCAACTGGACCAGTCAATAGCTGACAAGTGGCATTAATCCATCAAATGGGGAGATGCCACGTGGCCCAGTCATGGGAAGCCACGTGGCACCAAGTCATCAGTTGAAGTGGCATGTTTCAAAAATTGTTTTTGGGTCCATGGGATTTGAACCCACGACCACCACCAAGCCCAACAACTTAAGAAATGGTCCTTTACCAATGCGCCAAATTATTTCTTATGTTATAAAACCCACAATATAAAAAAAACTATTGCATGGTATTGTAAGGCGCAAAAAAGGAGGGGGTTGGGGCTAAGCCCCAGCCCGTGGTCATGTAAACCCCCATATATCCGAGGGTGGGGGGCTATCTCTACATAATATGTGTGGGAGGTCATAACCCCAGCCCGCGGGCATATTGTATGCTATGTGACCCTATACCATGTGCGTAGGGTTTTAAAATGAAGCCCGTGGCTATATGCCTAACCACCACGTGACCACAGTTGGACCACGGAGGGGGTTTCAAATGGTTTTAAAAAAAAATGGTTATCCTTTTTCCTTATGCGCGTGGTCATATTATGCCACCATATACCCAGGTGCCTAGGCGGTTAGGGGATGGCGTGCCCTTAACCCTCCTACGGTTTGCACCGTTGGCGCGGTTGTGCCTGGTGCTGGGTTTTCACGCTATTTATTGCGTGTGTGCCAGGTTCACACAAGAAGGGTGCAATTTGTAGATGCAGAGGCAACAAGCTTGAAGGGGAAGACTTCCAGGAGGCCTAACTTCTTCGTTTTTCAACCGATTCAGGTGCCTAAAGAGCCCAAATGGGGGTTTTTGGATGCTCTGAAGCCATTGGAGCAGTCAAAACAGAGTTATACTGAAGAGAAACCAATCCAAAGCCATTTTGACGCAGAGAATCTTTTGAGGAGGAGACGTTGTTGGACCATTTCTGGGAGCTTCGAACGTCCGTTTTGCATGCCGTTTTCTTTGCAAGGTTCTAGAGATCTGGAAGAACATGACCAGATTAGTATTGTAGCCATTTGGCATTGCAATGATGTACTTTTGGGCTTTTGAACAGAAATAAAGAAGCCTCCCCCACATAGACAAAGGCCCGAAGACGTAGGCAAAGTTGTGTCGAACTCCGTTATCAATCTGCATGTTATGGTTTGCTGTCTATTATTTCATTTCAGATATGCATATGTGTATATGGCTGTCATAATTCCTCTTATTTCCTCATTCTTCATAATTCCTCTTCTTTCATACCATTATATCCCTACCAAGGTCCTCACTTTATAGATCCAGTAGGGGAAAATAGAAGAGGATACCCTTGACCATCTTTACACTCTGATTGTAGGAAAGTGGGCATATTATATTAACCCAAATACAGACAGCTTAGTAAGTTGGTACAATATTCAGTCTGCATAGGAATATTCATAGGTAGTTTTTGACAAATGGAAACAAGGAAGATCTGAGAACTTCTCATGACGTCGTGTGACTATTAGAGCATCCAGGTGGATTGGATATGAGGTTAGAGAACACCTTGTGTATGATGACATTATAGATTTGGTCATTTTTCTAGTTGAATGAGAGGCTAAAGTTGCACCAGAAAAAAGAATTCATGTATTGGATGTTGCATTAAAATCCTATTACGCTTGATGTTGGATTGTTGTAGAAAGTTACAAATTTCCCTTAATCTACGAAAATTTATTTTCTTTGTTCCATTTGGAAATTTGATAGGGAATATTGTTTGTCTGGAAGGAGTTCTATTCGATCCTGCAAAAATTATACTTATTCTTAATATGCCTCCTCCTACCATTGTCTAGTAGTTGTGCACAACCCTGGGAAATATTGGTCATAACTGCCAATTTATCAGGGGTTGTGTGAGTATAATGACACCTTTAGAACAACTTCTCAATAAATCTAAAGTATTTCATTGGAGTTAGGACTGTGATAAAGAATTCAACTTTCTAAAATAGAAATTGAGAACTACACCCATTCTAACTTATCCTAACTGGAAATTCAAATTTCATGTCCATATTGATTCCTATGCAATCGCGTTAGGCACCATTCTTATGAAACCATGGGAAGGATACTTGGAACATCCTATATACTTTTTCAGTCACGAACTTTCACAAGTTGAACGCGACTGCACCATAGCGGAAAGAGAAGGTTTGGCTAGGGTGTATGCTTTAAAAAAAATTATGCATTACTTACTTGGAATTCATTTTAAGTTTTTTACTAACCATTCTACTTTGAAGTATTTGGTGAAACAACTCGTGTCATAAGGTCAAATTTGCAGTTGGTTGCTATTGTTTTAGCAGTTCTTTTTTTTTGTCATTGTTAAGCATGGCAAGTTAAATGTCGATCCAGATCACCCATCTTTCCTAGAGTCTAAAGAAAGTGGTGTACCTATAGATGACAAGCTCCCAAATGCAGATATGTTATGTATTGAGGCCATTCTTGATTATTTGTTGGATATTTCCCTATTTTTACTATTGGTACTACAATGGAAAGATACCATGCAATAGAAAAGAGGCACCTAGTGGTTCAGGTAGCACATTATCAACTGATTGGGGGACAACTATACAAATTGGGATTGGATAATATATTGCGGCATTGTGTGCTTGACAGTGGAATTGCAGGACGACACGTTGGTAGAAAGGATACTGCTATAAATATCTTATGGGAAAGACTATGGTGCCCTACAATATTTAAAGATGCTAAGGAATATGCTCAGGTCTGCGATGTATGTCAGAGAGTGAGAAAACTAGCCTGTCGCAATGAGTTTCCTCTGCACCATGTTCACAGACTACAAGATTTTGAAAAATGGGTTGTTTTTTTCATCATCCCAATCAATCCTACAACTAAGCATTCTAAGGCCAAATACATAATTATTTCAATTGACCACCTAACTCATTGGGTTGAAGCAGAGGTTGTTCGAAATTGTTCTATGACCATCACATCATAGTTTCTTTTTGAGAATGTTATTACTAGGTTTGGTTGTCCTTGTAGCTTGACTAGTGAAAAGGTATACCACTTTCTTAGTGAAACTACAATGAACCTTACTAGAGAATGTTTTATTCAGCATCATAAGAGAATTCCTTATCATCCGCAAGCTAAGAGAGTAGTGGAAGAATTTAAAAAAATATTGGATATGGGGTTGAATAAGGTTTGTTTTGAAAATCATGATGATTGGGATGAGCGAGTTTTTACTATGTTATGGGAGTATTGGACTACCATGAAGCGATTAAACAGGTACACCCAATTCCAACTAGTATATAGCTGAGAAGTAGTTGTGCCAGCTTAGTTTTTCACCCCAAGTCCATTCATTGCACAAGATACTAAAATGACCAAGGATGAATCAATTGTTGCACTGGTGGACAAATTGTTGGAACTTGAGGAAGCTAGGTTCCTAGTATTTTTTCATCAGACTGTGGAGAAAGCCCATCAAAATTCTTGGAATGATCGACATGTAAATCATAAGACATCTTTGAAAGGTTATTTTGTTCTCTTATATGACATCAAGTACCATAAACATCCTGGAAAGATCCAAATGCATTGGCTTGGTCCTTTTATAGTTGTGGAAATGCATGAATTTGGAGTTGTCAAATTAGTGCAACTCCATGGATTTCTTTAACTTGGATGGTTGAATGGTGCATGCTTGAATCCCTACCTATATGCTACATAATTACAATTTGATTGTGTTCCTGGTTTTGGGTGTGGGTTAGTAAGTAGGATTTCCATTTATGTATCTATTTTACTTTTTGTCAATACACGTGTTGAGGAAAAGATATGAAATTATCTTACTCAAGCATTTTCGGATCTTTCTTGGCTAATGAAAGATAGCCAGGAATGTTACCATATGTTTATAGCCTCAAAAAGTGTTTCCCAATCCACAAGTATTAATTACAACGGGTTAGGCTGACTTTTTTTAATAAAAGATTGTTGCAAAAAACTATAACATTTTTATACCATTTTTTGAATAATACAGATGCAAAAGGTAGTTGTGGAGACAAAAGAAAAAATACCAAGTCACATATACACACAGATGAGATAGAATAAAAATCGCTTATTTCATTCCAAGAAATCAAAAGAATCGTTCTATTTACAAAAATCCATGAGGGAGTTTGGACCAAAGTCAAACTTAGATATCCCCGATGAAAACCATACAAAAGAAATCTAACAGGAAGTAAAAACTGAACTTTGAAATCTGGATCAGCTTGCCACAGTTTATTTCCCACTCAACTCTGCACAATATCCTTTATCAGTCATGAAATTTAATTCATAAACAGAAAAGTCTACACAAACTATCAACGATAGATCAACACCTCTGAAAAAAAGTGCCTGAATAATGTAATTCAGCTTTGAATCTTGTTGTCTACAATAGGACCCTATTGTCATAAAAGAGATTTAGGATTTTAATGAATTGAAGAATGAATGAAAACTGAAATATGTCAATAAAACTCAAGAGAAAACCTTAGTATGTTTTCTCCTTCTATTATCTCCTTGTCCTTCCTTCCCATTTGGCTTTTATACATTCCAAATTAGTTGAAGTAGTTCAACCACCTCATTTAGTTAAGTTAACAAAAACTCAACTAAATTTTAGTTTAGGGGAAGAATTAATAATAATAATAATAAGGTTCTTTTAATAAATAATAACTAGTAGGTGGGACCTCTTGTAACTCCCTTTAATTTCTTTAACAAAAATAAACATAACTAGACAATAAATCAAACACATCCCTCCTTGTGGCTCCCATAATTTGAAAATTAAATATCAATGATATTTCAAATCATATCCAAACATACAATATCCAGAATATCCAAAAATAATATGTTGTCCAAAACCTTCAGCAGTTTGTTTTCCTCAATACAAAAATAATAAAGTAAAATCAAAACCCGTATTGGCCACTTTGAGAGGCAATTTTCCCTTTGTCATTGCTATCTCCTTTTGACTTCTCTGAATTGACCTTAGATTGTGTACAGCCTTTAGGCTTGATCTCACTGATGACATGAGAACAATCATCTCACAAGTGCATGTAGAATGAAACAGATTTGGTTGAATCACTTGAGGGGGAGGAGGGGGCAGCAATATATTTTCCTTTATCATGCATATGGTGGGATTCGGTTTTGAGTCTTTTTCTTGCGTGGGAGGACTGTACAAGTGAGTGTATAGGGGTAATCTAGACATTTGAGTTAGTAGGTGGAGGAGGAGCAGGTAGGGACAAATTTTTCCAGCCACGATGTTGGGATACACTTGGGTGAACAATATCCTACCATCTGTCATTCTCAAGGACGTCATGATGCAATGAAACATGGGGGGGAACAGGGATACCAGGGACATGTTGGGGTTGGAAGGGAGGCCTCTCTCATCTAGGATGGACTATCCCTTGTCCTATCCAATTGAAAAATCCAGCTTGGAAGAGTTGGTTTAACTCTTGAGGATCCTCATCAAAATGTATTGAGAATCTTGGCCTCATAGGCCCTCTGTCCCAATTCCCTCTACCCTTGTTATGTCAGCCATGACTTCCTCTTCTGAAGAAGCTCATCCTATATACAGTTTTTATTAGCAACTAGCTTCTTAAACAAACCATACATGACATCTCTTAATATGAAACAAATTTTGGCTTAGCAATCACATCAGACCCATGCAATTCAATCCATAAAATTCATTCAATAATTGTCAATGAGAAGGGGGTGAATTAAGGTTCTAGGATATCTGAGGGGACTGTATTGAGTGAAAAAGTGAGAAAATGAAAGGGAGTAAGAACAGGATTACTGATCAACCATCATTGAACAATCGACTGTGCAATAATAACCAAATCATATCAATTGTGAGTCATCTTTGTGTTATTTCTTAGTCACTGTAATACAGAGTTTTAATTAAATTTTAAGAACAAAACGTGCAAAATGAATCTGGGATTGTGATGGAATTTGTATTGAGCGAAAAAAGTGAGAAAATGGCAGGGAATTTGATGGATATTGTTCATAAAACAAATTAAATAAATCATACAATCATAACTCTATTCAAAATTAATCCAAAAAACATCCACTTCCAAGACCAACATTCATTGTTCCTCAATTGTATACAAAATTGCTTGTTGTTTCAATAATTAAATTTCCCATAATTCCTTAATTTATAAAAGTATGTGCATTCATAACTTATAAAAAAAAAACCATTCAATAGTATTGTTTATTATAACACTGATCCCTTCTTCTTTTTTAAAAATAATCAAAACACACACAACAATATGTTCAACACCTATCCTTGATAATCAATAGTGCACCATGATAAGCAATCAACAGTCATTGTTCACCAATCACCAATCAATCCCAATCTAAATGTACACAGGTGTATTTTCAAAAACGTGGATAGACTTAAAAGCATTCCCGATCATACACATGACTTTAATCAATCAATGGACAAAATCTTGAATTGAAACAATAGTCAATCCAAACATAAACCCTGAGCTTGATCTTAGCATATATAAATTATTTTTTAAACAATTGGTAGTCTGGACAATGATTTCGATATAACTATATCATATATGAAGCGAACAGAACTAAACTGACACACAAGCACCTTTTCTAACTTTCCAGAACCCTAATCGAGCTTAGTAAAATTCACACATCTGTCTTCTTATGCAATCAATACCATGCTAGATAAAACATAGTGATCGAAACCATAACAAATAGAAATACAACCCTTGACTATATGAAACCATGCCTTTCCTTTTTTAATTTGTTTAAACAATTTCATCACAGAGAGACCTCACAGAGATTCGACCAAAAGGAATGGGTTTATAAACAAGAGAGAAAGTCTCCTTAAATTTCCACAATCATTAACTCATAACCCAACATTTGAAAAACCTCAGAATGTGCCCAAGGAGAGCAAAGATAATTAGAGTTTGAGTCGGCTCTGTCAAAAATCAAATGTAGGGAGGAAACACTTATTTATCGTTTAAACAAAAACATAGAGAGATGACGGTCTTTCAATACTTATATCCAGTTAACCATCAACCACAGGCCAAAAAAAATTTTTGAAAATGAGACAGCAGTGAGCCACACAGTAATTCGACTTATTACTCGAAGCCCTTGATGGAACCAATAGTCAACACCCAAGGAGAGACAAAGGCAATTCTAGTAAAATAACCCAATGCACACAGGTGCATCTAGCACTTGCAGAGAAGAGACGAGGGTTAACTTAACAGTAGGGTTATCCAAACACAGTGAGACAATGTCTCTTTCCAACCACCTGGGAGGTTAATAACTTTTGACAATAACATCAATGAGGACACACACATTATTGTGAAAGAATGCCAAGATATAACATGTATCAATCCAATACCTACATATGCATGTATTAACGTTCGGGGCCAACCAAGATTAGATCTTGGGACACTTTCAATGAAAATACAATAGGATTAGGCTACCAACCATAGCTCGAGGTTTGAAGAAAAAAAAACACCATTGTTGAAAATCTCTCTGCAACTAGGTAAGGATTACCACAACAATTGAGAGGGAAATGAGTTAACAAACAATGATACACAGAACAAAAACTCTCAATCATCAAACCCAGAGCCTTATTGCACCATTGTTACTTATTATTCCAGAGAGACCCATCATAAAACTACATTGTTCGAGTCAACAACCAACGTGCAACTTAATAATACCCATTCCTTAGCTTGCAATTTCTAACATTTTACAATCACCAAAGAGAGCCATGCACCACATTTACACACAGTCGAAAATCTAAAGAACACATTGAATCCAAGCATCATTGAGCCACCATTTGGTTCATAAAATGGAGAATACTTCATGGATGGAGAGAAAAGAACCATACATGTGGTAAAAATGCTTAAATGACGAGTTGGTCAAGCCTTTCCTTCCAAAAAATTGAAAATGCGGAGCTTCACAACCAACAGAGCGAAATTGCAACAATGGAACAATGCTAGGGTGACTGGAGATAGGGAATGTTTGGAGTGACGTGCAGTAAATGCATGTCGCTTCCATCACCTGGCCCAATTCAATTCGAAGTACGAGACAACCCAATAAGCATAACATCTACCAATAAATCAAACCATATCACCAATGCATAATGAATGCTAAACCATCATAAGATCTGAGACCATATCTATTGCATAGTGTGCCACCCAAGATATTGCATACGTTAATGTTTTCCATAACTCCACAAAATAATCCATATCAACATTGCTATATGCGCCTAAATTCAACTTTAATGAAATTTTCATAGTCCATTAACCAAAAAATGAGCATAATATCTAGGACTAACACTTAATCCATTAACTCTTTCATTTGAAATTTGCATGTAGTCTTTTCACATAGTCCCTTTCCTTTTTCTATAACTATAGAATCTTTCCATAATTTCCCTTGTTTTGATCATGTTTCCATTAATTATCCATTGCATATATGTGGCTAATTAATCAACATAAGAATTAGTAACAAGGTTATAACATAGAAACTATAACCAACATGATCCTCATAACCATGGAAATTGTTCTGTGTCGCAAATTATTACCAAAAACATGCATTAACCACTCATTATCATGCCAAATGCAACCAAGACTGCATCATCAAAAAGGTAGGACTATGTAGTCAACATCATAACAACAGAAAAATATGTAACATATGTCTATCATTGCACCTCTATTCTTCAAGGGGATCCCACCTACTAGTATTATATTATTATCATAAATAAATAATAGTGTTTTTAGCAATCCTTTGTGGGCGGAATTCATTGTTGCGATTTTAATAGTCAACAACACGGTGACATGTTATTTGTTTATGTGTATTAGTGCTTTGTTGTCTTGTCTAAGTTATCCAACCCAAATATTCACTTTATGGTCTGGGGGCGGGGGGGTCAGATTCACTTCCTCTCATACTTAATGCTACTGAAATTTGAATCTTGTGCTCTTGTGTAATCATGTGGGTCATTAAAATCTATTAGTACTTTTTTACATGTCATTACGTCTATGTTTTTTTCATCACTTAAAGTTTAAGAATTGTCTTCCTTTTTCCAGTTAACCACTTTCCTTCTCATTGCTTTCCCACGTTGATCTACTATCATGTTACCAACTTTCTAGTTATGTATTTAGTTACCCAAATTACATCGTCGATTATTCTAGGTTTGAGGGATTGAGTCGGAATTAATACCCAATATTTTCACCATGTAGTATTCGATGCATGGTCATCTCTCCATCTTCTGCATATCAATTATAAACACATATTTGGAAGATGGATTCATATATTTTTTTACTTTTGTGCTTGTTTTAGGCTCAACCCTTGAGCCTCTTGAGCACTTTGTAAGCCTACGTCCAAACCTTCACCCCCTATGTTTTTTTTTACCAACCTCGACATGTTCCAATGGTTCATACAACTAGTTGAGGGGTGATCCAAACCGTTGCTCTAGTGGAGTTTATTGATCCACGGGTCATTTTTCAAGTATATATTCATGGAAAGGTCAAACAAACCAGGTTGGTTGACCTTTATTTTACTGGTGCTACCAAATTTCCCTACATTTCTACCAACACTTTCATGGATTGCACTACATTTCCTAATGAAGAGTTCCAATGGAAGTGGAAGCCTAATTACACTCCCCTGCAAGATTCGACTTTTTTGTGTCTCCACGACCTTTCAGTATTTGGTACTACCAGAGAAGTGACACGTTGCCCCAAATGTTTGATCAGGAGAGTGCACAACAGTTCCTTGTGGCTAGAAAAGGCCTACCCAATCCATGTAGAGGACATCCACATGCTCACTAAGTTGTCCATGCAAGGCCATGATGTCACTGAAGGTTTTCAAGGCTCGGGGAAGAACATTAAAAAGAAGGGGGAGATGATCTTGTATAACAAATATAGCACACATCGTGGAGGTTGAGGAGCACACATTTCATCGATTAATGATGAGAAAGTTTGTATGCCTTGCTATCTGATTGTAGGGAAAGTGTTGCGTAAGTACATGAAGGACGAGTGTACTTTGGACTCCATCACAGTGGCATAATTAAATAATAATTATGCCCCTTTAAACTGTTGAAAATATCTATCTACTCACCAATTTGTTCCAAGCTTGTGCAGATGCGCATGAATAGCTAGGTTGTTTTATCTATGGATACTTTCTCATTTCCTTCTCCATGTGGAAGTGGAAACCACCACAAGAGCCATCATTAGTTGCAATGTAGATGGCCGCATCACCAAGCTCTTTGACCCATGGAATATTATCCTATCAAACCTACCAACGAGGCCACCCATAATTCCACCCTCGCACAATGGTATGTTGAGCTCATTGTCATAACACAATGACCTCAAATTCCACGTGTGATAATCAATAGGCATACCCACAATATATGGTTCGAAATGAGTCAGGATTGGAAACTTGTAAGGACTCTATGGGTGGACCCATCCTTTTTTTCATACGTGGTTGTTACCATTTTACTTGGATGAAGTTGGGCTCAATAAAGAAGTCACCTCATGGCCTGGGGTCACTATCGAAAATAAGAAGAATGATGTATCTTATGTGATGCTCACCATTTCAAAAAGGTCCAATCCATTGGAGACATTGAATGTCGGCCCTAGCATGAGCAATAGAACCCAGAAACCTACCAATTCAAAGGATGAGCTAGAGGAATCCAAAGAGGAAGTGTTTCCTAGTGACACACTTCATATTGTCTTCTCTTCCATTCTTGATGATGCTACGATCTCGGGTAAGCAATTGTGATACATCCTCACTTATGTTTATCCTCGAAAGAAGTTTCGTACCAAAGTCCCATCCCAATCCACTGGTGATACTATCATCACTGAGGCTACCCCCTTTCCTCCATCCCACCATAAAGTCATTGTTGGCACAGGGGCATACCCAGGGTTCAACACTCAAGAGAGCACCAACAAAACCCTAACTATCGGCCCTTTCGGCAACACCTATGAAGCAGATGAAGTCTCGCCCGAGGTAGAGGCAGGGGTGGTTTCAGGACTCAAGTGTCTAAAACCTTAGCTGGGACACCTATCTATGATTATATCTATTACAAGGAACTTAGCATAGATCATTCATCTATATGTAACCCTTATGGTACTTCGCAGATGGCACAGAACATCGCAGTGAATACTTAGACTAAAGATGATTAAGTACTTAGCCACAAACATAGATTAGATTCAACAGATCAAGCACTAAACATCTTATATATCAGACCTAACATTCATTCTTTTATCATAAGCACAAAGCATAACTAGATCTACTTAATCACAGCAATCACTTAGCCAAAACAAAACAACACTTAATTCAAAGCACATAGCACATTACACAGAGTTATTGTGGTTCACCCCCATCCTAGGGCTATATCCACAAAGTGTTCTTGTTTATATTATGTCGGTCAGGAAGTTACAGCACGGAGCTTCAATGACCCTTACTTCGCACATGACACAATATCTACGCAGCTTGCTAGATCCTTCTTCCTTGCGCTCAGCACAAAACCACAACAACTTGCACTTAGCATTTTGATATCCTTACAATCATGCACAGAGCACTTGTGATACACATCTGACCACACAGGTCCAGCTACTAGCACTAAGCCTTTATCTATACATTTGCACTAAGTTGTCCCCCTTTACTTACATTGCCTGAGTATCTATTTATAGATTACAAACTGAGCCTAAACGTGGGTACACCCATGGGCCGACATCCCTTTCCTTTTACCTCAAACCAAAAACCCAAAAATAGGTCTTTCTTGCTTCGTGTTGCACTCCATCTTTGGCAAGTTCTCGCGGTCCCAAAATGGTCAAATATGACCAAGTATCCTTCAAAACTTGGTCAAGGGCCAACAAGCCCCCAACACTCACCTGTGACTTGTCCCGAGTCACTCAGGTCTGTTCAATTCCGCCTCAAATGCCTCGATCTTGGCTCAAGCTACTTCGACCTGCTGCAGTGCGACAACCTCTTTCTTAGTAAGTTCCTGGATCACTATGTCATTGAGTGGTCCTTCTAGGCGTTGTTCTGTAGTGATGAAAACCTGTTCGAGTTTAGCTTCCTGGTTTTCAAGTTCAGCGAACAGTTTGCATGCCTTTTCTTGGATTGAATGAAGTCATTGGGAGACTTCCATCACTTTAATTTGTAGCGCATGTACCTGTTGATGGGTTGTGTGTTGTTCTGTGAACCTCTTCATTCTTTTGACCGGGGTCAAAGTCTTTATCTATGCCTATAGCATGTCTGTAGGTTGCTTGGCTTCCTGGAGTTGTGCCTCCAATGTCTTCATTTCTGAAGTCTTTGCGAGGGTTTCATAAGTCTGGGCACTTCTAGCGCTCAGTTGCTTTCATTCCAAGGCAAAGGTTTTTAACTGGCCAACTGTGCTTCAAGCAGTGGCCTCTCTTAGATCTCTAATTTTTTGAGGGGTCTCGGGCACAATGTGGAGCTCCAGATCCATGATGCTTTGTTGGACTTGTTGGATTACTTCTTCCAGTTCGGTCACCTGTTGTGGAATATAGTCTTCCATATTCACCTTTATGACTGTCACAGAGTGCAGTGCTTTGTGAATCCTTTCCTGGACTTCAAGTTGCTCTGCTAGAAACTATGCCTTTTCCTCATCCCACTTCACTTTCAGGGAAATATTTTCCCATTCTTCCTCCTTCTATTGTTCTAGAAGTGTTTTCTGTGCTTACATCAAATCCTGGGTGGCTTGCACTGTGTCTTCTTGAGCTCGTCGAAGGCGAGCTTTGAATTGATCAATGATTTTGTGTAACTGTGTGGGCTCGTCGCCTATTCTTGATGTTTCTCTTATCACAGGTGCTTTAGACACTACTTGGCTGGACTGGAGTGCCTGTTGCACTTATTTGAGTTCACCTTTTATTCGGTTGAAGAGCTCCTGTTGCTTTGCTTCTTTCTTTTCTAGGAGCTCGAGTGAAACGTTGTTCAACATGGCAATTAAGAAGTCAAAGTCATCTGGGGTAAGGGCAGTTTTAAGCGTGGTCTGAGTAGACTTTGCTTTCTTTCGGGAGGATGGTTTTGGTGGTGTCATCTTTCTTTTCATGGAGGGATCCTCCTCCTCTCTTGGTGGAGTCACTTTGCCTATGTTTTGCTCCACTTCTATACCGCCTAGCTCATCACCATCACCTCCTTGTGTAGGTGAGATCGAAGCAATCATCGCGGATGTGCTAGGGACATATTCAACTTCATCATCCTTCTTAGTCCTTCTTGGCCCAGGTGTATCCATAATAGCTTTAGGGCTTTCCTCGTTGGACATATCTATGGGGTCTGCTACAACAGGTAGGTTTGTTGACCATTCCTTGGTGATCTCCTCCAAGTCGTCCTCTGTCATCTTGTAGTAGGATTAGAGTTGTTGTTTATGTTCATCACCACGGGCTGTAATGTAGATGAAGTGGTGATCCGCACTAAACTTCATCAAAGGTCTAAATCTATGAAGCGTGTTCGGGGTGATTCACGGTGTAGACTGAATTTCATTTTTCAGTTGGTTGAAGTAGGTGTGGAAGACAGTGTTAGACTGCCACTACTTGTTCATGTCACTAAAGTACCACAGCGTACATAACTTCACGGATAGTAGTTCGAAAGTTTCGATCTCCAGGAAAGTGGATCCCTCTGGTATATCCCAAGAGATGAAATATATGAGTATGAGTAGCCAACTAAAGTGGAACTCATACCCTTGGTATTGTGCTCCTCTACAATCCATCTCTAACTGGTTGACGAGATACTGCACCCAATTCATCTGTAGTCCCTCAGCGCACTTCCCTGCGAGGTCAACTACAAATCCAGTCACCTGTGTTGGTCTGTTCTTATAAACTAATTTTCCCACGATCAACTGACATGCAAGGTGCACTGCACCGCTCTAGATGGAGGCTACCTTGTAGCCTCGCGTGCCCTTCTCTACATCGCCATAAGTTTCCTTTATCCACTGTTCTAGTGCTCGATCAGAGGTCTTTCTTGGGTAAAATTCCTCTGGATCAGGGCCTTGCATGCTGAATCTTTTGATCCGATTAATCAGATTTGGATCCACAGTAATGCGGTGGTCCAACCATAAATATCCATCGTGATAGAAATACAGCAGCAACTTGATGCATGCATTGACTTCTTGGTGTCTGCAGAAGTGAGGGATCTTCATTACGTTGAGCAGTGTGGACTGTGTGAGGTTGTGGGTCCAGGACTATGGGACAATCTTAGGATTACGGCCTTTGGTCTTAGTTAAGTATTTATGCGAAACCAACATGTTGTAGGTTTTGCGATCTCCAAGGTTAAAATCACTGAATTTTAGTGCTGCGAGCTTATCCTGGTTAGCACATACTGTGCACACTCCTTTCGAAAGATACGCAGTGATCAAGCTGTACTAAAAATATCTGGGTACACTGTCGCTGCTACTCTTTCTGTTCAAAGGTGGGATGTAAACCGGAAAAATGCATGGGATCATCTTGGCATTTGCAATATCATCTATGTGCTTTGTTCTTGTCTCGGTCATGGTTCTAAAAGGTCCTGCACTGCGAGCAGTGGAGGGAGAAGATTGGAATCCTCCTTATGACAATGCTTGCACACCTATAGACATTCTTCTCTCTGACATGACTCTCTCATCCATTAGGTCAGTCAAAACTTATTCAACTACTTTCTCAACAGCGCTGAGCTCGTCCCACATACAAGCTTGGGTCCACTAGCTCAGGTGTGAAAATTGCATCTAAGATTACGATGAACAGTAAGGCAACAAGGCAATGATCGTAGGGTGAAGTAATCTCAAGGTTCGAGCTCAAATTCTCACTTATAAAAAAGTATTCTAAGTGCATGGCACGACGGACTAAGTAGGGAAACTTACCAATGGTTTGCTTCCAATGGATATGGGGCCTGCATTAACTCTATTCTATCTGTTCTAGTGTTGTTCAATGATCTAGTGGGAACCCATAATTGATTTTCAACCCATTCAGGGCAGAATTCAAATGGGTGTATCGGTCCAATGCCTATATTACTCCATCATGGCGAAGTGCCAGATGTCGTTGTTCTGATATCTCAATGAAGCTCAATTCTGGTGATGTTTCCTTCTGCGGAATTCCTTTTGGAGTCGTTTGTAGCTTTCTAATTTTGGCCCTCTTCTTACTTAGATTTCTAGCCTTTTTCCTAGTGATATTATTCTTGGTCACCCTCTTTCCATTCTAAATCTTGTCTTCTCTTGACATAATCACTTCACGTTGCCTAGGATCTTTCCTCAGATCCAAGAGTGATACTCCTTTATCATATGGGTTAGATATTTCATTCTTTTGTGGTTCCTCTAACGCTCTTATAGATTTGAAATCTAGGTTCATGGTGTTTAATAGTGGAGATATGTTTTCTTGTTCCTCCATCAAGTAGGCAATCCTTCTAGTCATAAATTCCATGAGATCTTTCTTCTTTTGTTCTAGGGCTTCCTTTTATTCTTTCCTCCGTATCTGGTCTTTTTCAATCCAGATATTTCCTAGAAAATCGGAAATGGGGAACGGTCCTCAATAAATCTAATGAACTCAAAATATTCCTCTGTCAAAGTTCCATGGGTATTCATAGCTATCTAGGTAATTCTGCCACATAGGGTTACCATTTTGCCTTTAAATAATCTGATAGTTCCTAGTGAAGGAACCAGAACAGACCTTCCTAGGGTTTCCAAAGTTCTTTCTATCATAATATTCATTGGTGTTCCCTTATCCAGGGCACAATCAATGTCGAAGTCTCCTATTCTTACTTCAATTTTCTCTTGTTCTTCAAATATTTCTGACAAACTAACATCCTTATGATCATCTAGGGTTTCTTTTATTTTCAGTAACATGATCTCTGATTCTTTCTGGGGTTCTTCCATAATTTTAGTCTCTTGATCTTCTTCAGAGTTTGTTTGTTCCATATTCAATTTTCAAGTCTAGAAATCATTCTAGGGAAATCCATTACTTCATGGTCCATAGATTTACAACAGAGGCAGCCAGGGTTTCTCCTAGGGCATCCCTTAGCAAGATGACCTTGTCTTCTGCAACTGTAACAAAGAGTTAATCCTCTTTCTCTTCAATGATCCCCAACTCTTCTTGTATTTCGTGCTAGGATCATAATGGCTGGCCTGCAAAAAAAAAATTATAGGATCCTGCATCCACTTGTTAGTTCAGACACTCTTTATATGCATAGGTATAACATATCTATCGTTATACTTATCATATCTATTCATATCAAACTTTATTTCATCTATTTATGCCCTATTTTTTAAGCTAGGACAGAATCTATCAAACATACCTAGATCCATGTTCTAGAACAAAAAATTTCACTTATCTACAGAGCACAAAGCTCCCAGATCTAATAACTTTTGACTATTCTTACCTTTATTAGAGCACAAAGCTTACATATTTTACCTCTTTTCTACAGATATGACTTCTTTCTATCATAAATTTCCACTTTTACTTTTCTTAGAGCACAGAGCATTCAGATATCGCTTATTTTCTTTCGATTTGATCTTCCTTTCTTTAGATCTGACCTTATTCCTGGTACAAAGCTGCACAGGTCGAGTAAAAAGTTGCGCACTAGGGAAACAGATCTACGCACAGAGCTTTCTTTTGCACAACGTTTATTTTTCCTCAGTTCCCAACAATCACAATTTCAGGTCTTAGCAACGGAACCATTTGTTGGCACAGGGGCAGACCCAGGGTTCAACGCTCAAGAGCGCACCAACAAAACCCTAACTACCGGCCCTTTTGGCAACACCTGCGAAGCAGATGAAGTCTCACCCGAGATAGAGGCATGGGTGCTTTCAGGACTCAAGTGTCTGAAACCTTACTTGGGACATAGATATGTGATTATATCTATTACAAGGCACTTATCATAGATCATTCATCTATATTTAACTGTTATGGTACTTTGCATATGGCACAGAACATCGTAGTGAATACTTAGACTAAAGATGATTTAGTACTTAGCCACAAACATAGATTAGATTCAATAGATCAAGCACTAAACATCTTATATATCATATCTAACATTCATTTTTTTATCATAAGCACAGAGCATAACTAGATCTACTTAATCACAACAAGCACTTAGCCAAAAGGAAACAACACTTAGGTCAAAGCATAGAGCACATTACACATATTTATCATGGTTCACCCCCATTATGGGGCTACATCAACAAATTCTTCTTCTTTATATTATCTTGGTCAAGCGGTTACAACACAGAGCTTCAATGACCCTTACTCCACACAGGACAGCAGATCTGTGCAGCTTGCTAGATCCTTCTTCCTTGCGCTCAGCACAAAACCACAACAACTTTCACTTAGCATTCTGATCTCCTTACAATCATCATAGAGAACTTGTGATACACATCCGACCACACAGGACCAACTACTAGCACTAAGCCTTTAGCTATACATTTGCACTAAGTTGTCCCCCTTTACTTACATTGCCTAAGTATCTATTTATAGATTACAAAATGAGCCTAAACGTGGGTAAACCCACGGGCTGACATCCCTTTCCTTTTACATCAACCCAAAAACCCTAAAAGGTACGCAAAAAAACGTCTTTCTTGCTTCGCATTGTGCTCTGTCTTTGGCAAGCTGTCGTAGTCCCAAAATGGTCAAATATGACCAAGTATCCTTCAAAACTTGGTCAAGGGCCAACAGTCACATTGCCACACTTTCCACACATACCAACCCCCCTCCAGTGTATACCACACCACCTAGGATGCACTCTAAACTTTTGATCTCATTCACTTCCCCATCCAAAACTCCCATCATCCATATCCTTGATGACCCTCATGAATAACTCCAACCTTCCACTATTGTTGAGGAAGACAACCTTCCACAGAATGGTGGGTCCACCAATGTTGCACACATGCCTCCATTGTCCCCACCCCATACTTAGTTTGATACACTTGCGCCTGACCCTACTTCTCAACCTGCTACAACTACTAGTCCACTCCCTTCCACTTCTCCCCATATCTTGGAAGTTCCAATCCCCCAACACTCAACTCTCGAGAAGGTCAATCAACTAAAACATGAGACATGGCTTGAACCTCATGTTAATATGGATGAGGACCTTCCAAAGAAATCTCTTGATGCCTAGGATGATGCTCAGTTAACACAAAGAACTACTTCTATCAATGAACAAATTGTGCCTTTGTTATAGGATCTTCAACAACAACGAGTTGTCTTGGAGCTATGATTAGAGAAGAAAGAGGTACTAAAAATAATTTCACTAGAGGTTCCTGATCAACTTGTTTGAAGTCTCAAAGTGTACTCACCTACACCAGTGGGTGTTGGTACCCCAATATTCTTAGAGCGCTCTATCACAAGTGGTCAGTTGCTTGCTTCGCGACCACCTTGGGATTATGTTTCCATTAGTGGAGAATTGTCCACATGGTATACACCACATATTCTACACTTTATCAGAGCCTCCAATGATCATCTGGAACAAAGGATCAAAATAGTCAAACATTTCAATCAATCCCTCACAAAAAAAACAAAATCCTTATGCGATTATGTCACTAAAGCCATTGTTTCCAAATAAATCGAGAATAAATTGTGGGTATAGGTCAAATCTAATGTTGTAGTCATTACCGACAAGTTTTCTTAAGTCTGACCATATTTCTTCTAGGTCATTCGTAAATTTCCAGAAGATATCACACCGGTTGTGCCACTTGAATGATTTTACCTTATTGTTGGCACATTGTCCCAGTTGGCCACCAAAACAAATACTCTGCAACAAGAGGTAGTCATGTTCAAGTTAAAGGAAATGTAGCAACCAAAAAATCTCCTCCATAAGATTACATATGCAGTTGAAGAAGGTACCAATTTTAAATCCTCATTGCATGCCTGAGCCAAGGAATTTCATCGACTCTTTGATATGGTCACAGAATTGGTTGGGTTTTTTTACCAACGTGTTGAGGGTTCCTAAATCCCTTTAACTCAATAGAAGGAACCAAACCCACCTTAGAGGCTTAATTAGAATCTGCAACGTTTGATGGTGGAATGGTTCTCCATATATTTTGATCTAGCTGATTTATCGATGGGCTTTACATGGTGATTGACAGGATATCTTCCTATGAAAATTCCTCCTTCAGTTTGAATGTTCTCTTTTTTGTCTTTTCTTTTATTAGATGAGTCCGATAAAATGATGTGTGTTAGTATAAACCAAATAGTAGGAGGGATTCTTAAATACTGAAGAAGGTTGAGCTTCGGATAACCCTCGTGCTCTAGCATGCAGACAAAGATATTCACACATGTTACAAGCCTAGTAATAATACATTAACTTGTTGGTATTTCAATTATTGACTGATATACAATTATAGTAATAAAAATACGCATGTAATAAGATGATGGCAAGAAAAATAGTTTCCTTAGCTCTATTATTAATCACACATTAACACAACGATTTGCTTTCCATCATTAGGAACAAGAACTGCAAAAGATATTGAAACAGATAACTTATCAATAGATTCATAACTCTTACTCATTACAACATCAATTACTAAAATAAAGTTGGAAGTAATTCCTCCTCAAGCCAATCACATAACGCCTTTCATGAAAAATAGAATCTTGTCTCCGTCCCTAAACAGGACTTCTCAATTAAGGTAGTTCAAAAATAGTTCTTTACAATTCCAAAAATGAGGGTATTTCCAAAAACCATCGACCCTTGCTAAAAGGCCAATGCCTTTATTTATAAGGAAGCACGAACTAAAAATAATTGCTACAAGTCTAAGTTAAGTAAAACAAATTTCTCCACGTGGTGCTTGATCTCTTTGTCCTCTAAGAATCATCTCATGGTTCTACTGGAGTGGATGACTCTTCTCATATTCCAACCACTTGAAGAAAAGATCCTCACATGTGTTGGCATATGTGAACATGTGTTGGTCCATCGAGGCTGAAATAATTTCCTTCACTTCTACTACTTGTTCTCTGTATTTGACTATTTCGTCACTCAATCGTTGAAGAACTTCACGAGCCTTGATCTGATTGATCCAGATTTTATGAGAAGAATGAAATGAATACAGATTATTAACAGGTTCTTAACACAAAATAACAGAGATACAGTAAAACTGGTTTTCTATTAATAAATAAATAAGCTGGAAACTGTAAAATGCAGCAGAAACAAGCTTGCTAGAATGGTGGCGGCTTATCTCTGAGAAGAGATGTGACGGTTGCACTCATTCTCAAGAATATGATTACAATGAGGTTCTCAAGGCCTTTTTACAATAAGAAAGAATGCCACAAACCCTAGACATCCAAAAACCTAACCCTAGGAGATGAAGCGCCAAAAGTCATGTGGGCCCCGTTTGGGTAAGTTAGTACATCAACTTCTCGGGGTCGTAACTTTTGCATACGATCCCCGTTTTAGGCATATGATAGCTTGTTGGAAAGGTATCATCGAGGAGATTCATTTTAGGTGCAATATAGAAGAAACTTTCATATTTAAAACCTATTTTCCCCCAAAAAAAAACTTTGTTTAGGGCCTCAAAAAGGCTTCGGAAGTGAAAACTGCTAAAAATAGTAAATTACCAAAATTGCCAGAGAAATGTTTTGAGCCAGTTGGAAAAGGTGAGTGGCCACCGATATCCATATGGATCACGGATGCTCCATAAAATGTTGTATTTGACCTGGCACCATGCTTGCCACCTGTGTGATCTCCATTGTCCATGATGAGTATTGTTTTGCATGTCGCTTGAGTATGTCATGTAGGTCGGCAAATTCTTCGAGTGAGTCAAATTTTGGGAGTTCGATGCCTTTCATCTCCTGATTAATATTTTCCCAACCTTTTTTCACACTCGGCCCACTTCTTATGTATCTCCCACTGAGGTTCTTGCACCATATTTACCCATTATTCGACTACTTTCATGATCCGAGAGATGTTGTTATCCCTTAGCGCTCGAATATGTTGGGATTTAGGTACCTTGGAAAGTGGTCCCCATGTGCTTATGAATCTCTAAGCACAAAGGGGGAGACTATTATCCTTGTACTTTACTTTATGATTCTAATTTCACTTTGACTTAGGAGATTTAATTCAAAAGTGAAATATGTCACTTAAGTCATAAAGTGAAAATTAATTCACAAAGTGGGTGAATTAATAGACATAAAGCAACTAAGGAAAGTGGGTTTCCTTAGTGAGATTTTTGGATGAGATCTCACCCATTAATTAGACTTGGATAGAATGGATCTAGTCCATTGATCTATTAGGGTTTGACCAAAGGAGGCTAAAGGAGGGTATAGTTTATTTTTTAGATTCATTCTTCACTTGTGATTTTTAGAGAGGAAGAGGAGAGGGCACATTTCTCAAGGAGAGGAGGGCGCACTTGTATGAGAGCTTGAGGAGGAAGGTTGTGTTGGTTTAAGGGAGCTTGGAGAATCCTTCCATGGAGGCATGGCTACATTTCTAGAGGAGGGTCCACACATTTTATGGAGGGCGCATTTGCTAGAGAGGAGGGAGCAACCTTGAGAGGTGGGGTGCATTTCTAGTTGGAGGAGCTCTACCCATTACCTGTTGGCTCACTCCCATGGTTTTGGCTTACTCTTGTGCTATGGAGGAAGACCTATGGAGTGAGGGTGCATGATTCTAGAGGAGGAGTCGCATTCTATGGAGGTAGGTGCATTTGCTTGAGAGGAGGGCGCATTATTGATAGGAGGGTGCATCAAGCAAGGGTTTGGCCTATTCTTTGTGGGTTCTCACTAGTAGAGATGAGGTGCACTTAATGGGGAGATGAGAATTCTTGGCTAGGTAGGATTCACTCCTTATTTGTGGTTTTGCATGTGTGGGGGGCACACTTGAGAGGAGGGGTGCACCATAACTTGGAGGAGGTTTTTCTGTTGAGAGGGAGACTACTTCAAAGGCAAGGACAAAGACAAGGCAAGTTCAGAGGAAAGAAAGACAAAAGGCAAAGAAAAGGATTAGGATAAATAAAAAGGCAAGGAAGAGGAAGAAGGCTCACCAAGGAAAGGAGCACCTTATTTCACAAGGCTTGTGGGAAAATCTTTGAGGAACTCCAAGGCACCATAGAGTGGTTGCTATTGTACCAGGTTCACTTGTTTATGTTTCCTATGTTGTACATTTTGCTTTGAGGCCTTCTATATACATATATTTCAAACTGGTTTCCCCCGAGGGGGTTATCCAGGGTCATGTTGACCAAAAATACCTGTGTCAAATTTATGCATTCTTAGAAGTGTAGATCAACATTTTAAATTTCAAATATCTAGATGTAGTGTTATGTGTTTTAATTTATTATGCATGTGCTAACATTAGGTAAAGAAAACACTTGCAAGGGCACCTTAAAAGAGCACTTAACCATCAAATATTGAGAAGAAAGTAGGGTGATTGTTTGTTGTCCTAAAACAACAAGAAAAAACAGCCACACAGTTGAAAATTAGAGTCATACTAAGGTAAAGGACAGACCTTAGGTGGCAGCCTCATAGGACCTCATAAAATCTACATGGTATCAAAGCCAAAGGTGGCTTAGACTTGTTGATTTTGGAGCACTTTTGTGGGCAATTTGTGAGGTTTTATATCAGATTTGTTGGTCATTTTGGACAGAAAGTTTTCAGTCCAAAACAATGGTTAAAATTCAGATCTGAAGGTACCTCTCATTCAGTGCCAGTTGGACAGCTCAGGGCAAATTTTGGACAGCTAGTTGACAGTGTTTGTGGACAACTATGAGCAAATTTGTTGGGATGATTTTTGACACTTGTGGAAGGCCTCTTTTCACACCTGCATGGATATGAGTGAGGTTGTAGTGTACAACCTCTTTTCACACCTACTTTCTAGGAGTGAGGTCGGGGTTTCTCTTTCCTCTTTTCACACCTACTTTCTAGGAGTGAGGTCGGGGTTTCGCTTTCCTCTTTTCACACCTGTGTTGACATGAGTGAGGCAGCGTCCCTTTGAATTTGGAGCATCAGGGTGAGCACAGTTTGACATACATGTCAGTATCTCAAATGTGTCTAGAGGACAGGCTAGCCGAGGCTAGAAATTGGTCACCTTGGAAGGAAAGGATCGTCTGTGTCTTAGAGGACCTCAAACTATGGGATATAGTTGAGGCAATTGTTCCTATTATTCCCGTTACTTCCCCCGTCTTGTTGGTAGAATTCAGGAAGAGGAAAAACAAGGAAAAGAGGACCATTTGTGATCTTGTGAGAGATCACATTATTCCCCACTTGACTGGGAAGACTTATGCATGGGATATGTGGGAATCTCTATGAAATTTGTATCAGAGCTCTAATGAGAACCCGAACTTGGTTCGTCGTGATCAACTGAGGAGCATCTGCATGCTCGAGGATGAGTCGGTTACTTCATTCCTTGGTATATACACACATATCAGAGACGAGGTTGGAGTCGTCCGAGAGGTGGTGAACCCTAACTCTTTTGTGAGTACATCTATGAATAGCTTCACCAAACCTTGGGCTCCATTCGTACGTGGAATTGTTTCCAGGGAGGTTATGCCTACATGGGAGAGGATGTGGGATGACTTCGTCCAGGAGGAGATTATGCTTGTATCAGAAGCTTCTGGATAGTAGTAGAAACAGTCATTTCCTTGTGTTGAGGACCTTGCTCTTTGCACAAAGAGCAAGAAGAAGACCGACTATGGAGGTCGGCAGGGTCCCAAGTTTGGGGCCCCACCATGGGGAGGAGAGAGTAGCAACAACAGTGCATATAATAGAGACCTGGACTCAATGAGATGCCTTTCTTGTGGAGATATGGGTCACTATGCAAGACAGTGCCCCAAGAAGAAGAATAAGCAACAAGATGTGTCAACAGCAATAGTAGAGGAGATAGAGTTCAGTGAGAAGTTTGTGAGAGAGAGTGCATTCATGAATACTTTGTCTGTTGTTACACCATCCAGCATTAGATGGGGAGACAAAGTTGATGAGTATTGGCTAACTCACAACAGTGATTCAGAGGGAGATGAGACTGAGGGTCCCTGTACATATTCAGAGTGGGTGTCTAGTCCACCTAGTATAGCTTCAATTTCATAGCAATCGAGCAGACATAGATTTGGTGCTACAGCTTCAGAGCATCATAGGTTGACAAGGAGGAGAAGCGGGGCACCACGGAGGCTTGAGCCCCACTTAGATTCTGAGATGGGCAGATCAAGATCTGGATCCACTTTAGGTGGAATTTACTTGGCAAGAGGCCAATTTGATGACTCTTGGTGAGATACCAAGAGGGGGAGACTCTTGGTGAGATGACAAGAGAGTGACTCTTGGTGAGATGCCAAGAGTAGGTGGAAATCCTTGGTGAGATACCGAGGTGTATATCTTTGGTGTGATGTCTAGATCTAGGTGATCTTGGATAGATGGAGAGTCAGTTCCATTTATAGATCACACAGATTGAGCAGATCTATGACAGAGTCCACTTTCAGTGATCAAGGTACAACCATACTCACCAAGTATATGCCAGGAGGAAACCATGTCTGTTGTAGGGATGAGATTGATGGTGACAAGCACTTTCCTCAATAAGAGGGAGTGTTGAGATCTGGGTACCTTGGAAATAGGTCCTCATGTGCTTATGAGTATCTAAGCACAAAGGGGGAGACTATTACCCTTGTAATTTACTTTATGATTCTACTTTCACTTTGACTTAGGAGATTTAAGTCAAAAGTGAAATATGTCACTTAAGTCATAAAGTGACAATTAATTCACAAAGTGGGTGAATTAATAGTCATAAAAGAAACTAAGGAAAGTGGGTTTCCTTAGTGATATTTTTGGATGAGATCTCACCCATTGATTAGACTTGGCTAGATTGGATCTAGGCCATTGATCTATTAGGGCTTGGCCAAAGGAGACTAAAGGAGGGTATAGTGTATTTTTTAGATTCATTCTTCACTTGTGAGTTTTAGAGAGGAGGAGGAGAGGGAGCATTTCTCAAGCAGAGGAGGATGCACTTGTATGAGAGCTTGAGGAGGAAGCTTGTGTTGGTTTGAGGGAGCTTGGAGAATCCTTCCATGGAGGCATGGCTACATTTCTAGAGGAGGGTGCACACATTTGATGGAGGGCACATTTGCTAGAGAGGAGGGCACAACCTTGAAAGGAGGGGCACTTTTCTAGTTTGAGGAACTCTAGCCATTATCTGTTGGCTCACTGCAATGGTCTTGGCTTACTCTTGTGCTATGGAGGAAGCCCTATGGAGCGAGGATGCATGAGTCTATAGGAGGAGGCACATTCTATGGCGGTAGGTGCATTTGCTTGAGAGGAGGGAACATTCTTGAGAGGAGGGTGCATCAAGCAAGGGTTTGGCTTATTCTTTGTGGGTTCTCACTAGTAGAGAGGAGGCACACTTCATGAGGAGATGAGGGTGCTTGGCTAGGGATGATCCACTCCTTAGTTTATTTTTTTCATGTGTGGGGGGCACACTTGAGAGGAGGGGTGCACCATCACTTAAGGGAGGTTTTTATGTTGAGATCGAGACTACTTCAAAGGCAAGGAAAAAGACAAGGCAATTTCAGAGGCAAGCAAGAGAAAAGGCAAAGCAAAGGATCAGGATAAAGACAAAGGCAAGCACGAGGAAGACATCTCACCAAGGCAAGGGGTGCCTTACTTCACAAGGCTTGTGGGAAAGTCTTCGAGGAACTCCAAGGAACCAAAGAGTGGTTGTTATTGTACCAGTTTCACTTTTTTATATTTCATGTGTTGTACATTTTTCTTTGAGGCCTTCTATATACATATATTCCAAACTAGTTTTCCCAAGGGGGGTTTTCTCTAGGATCGCGTTGACCAAAAATACCTATGTCAAATTTATGGATGCTTAGAACTGTATATCAACATTTTAAATTTCAAATATATAAAGGTATTGTTATGTATTTTAATGTAGTATGCATGTGATAACATTGAGTAAATAAAACACTTGCAAGGGAACCTTAAAAGAGCACTTAACCATCAAATACTGAGCAGAAAGTAGGGTGATTGTTTTTTGTCCTAAAATAGAAAGAAAAGACAGCCACATAGTTGAAACTTAGAGTCATACTAAGGTCAAGGATAGAACTTAAGTGGAAGCCTCATACGACCTCAGAAAATCTAAAGAATATCATGATATTCAACGTCTTAGCCCTTTTGTACTGCATTGATGTAATCAATGCTTTCTACTACCTGGTATGATTTTTCATACCACCTTGACACACTTTTGCAGGTTTCTAGTGCCATAGGGGTATCTTCTTGGAAATAAGTTATACATGCAGTGAAAAGGTGTCGTTCATTTGTGAACTTTACATAAGCATCGAACTCACTCCTCAAAAACACTGTGGCCTGTGTGGAGTCTTGATAGTATTTTTCCAAATGGAGCAAATGCTCCAACTCCTTTAGTGTAGCATCCATTTCCTTTTCATATCTCCTTGCTCGATCCAACATGACATCCATGATAAACATCCCTGCATCAATAAGCTCAGATGTCTTGGTGTGTTCTATGTTGAGAATATTCTCCTCTGTGGTGATGAGAATCAAGCTATCTAGTGTGATCCTTCTCTTCTTGGTGGTCCTCTTCATGATATATTTCCTCTTCCTGTCATAGGTGATCGCATGTATTTCATTGACCTCGTCAGCAAGCTCAAGGATTTGTTTTTCTCCCCAAGTTAGAGTGTTTCCCAGGCTCCCGGTTGTGTGTATCTGTTCTAGGGTTGGTTCCTGGACTTGCTTCATATGTTCTGATGGCTCAACCTTCGTTTGTTGTTCATCGGTTGGTGAGGCATCGACTAAAATTGAAGAACTAGGGATAGAATCAGTACTTACTTGGTAATTCATTGTTGAGGTGTCGATATCTTATTGTTGAACCTCCTCTTTTTGACCACTCGATCCTAGCTCATCCCTCAAGCTATCTTTTGGGGTCCCCAATAGGTTGATTAACTCAGTGTCTAAGACACTTTCAACCTCATGGTCGCTCTATGGAAGGTATTGAACTAGATCATCAGTACTTAGGGAAGATGCTTTCTCAAGTTCCTTCTCCTCTGTAATCAGTATCAGAGTTACCAAGGAGACCTTTGAACTTTTCTCATCATCATAGATGGTTGTTAGATCAAACAGAGGGCTTGGTACACCTATTTAACCTAGTGTCCTTGATACCTCAGGCTAGGTTGGAATGGTCCTGGGTGATCTAATTTGTGGTTATGGAACTTTAGGGTTTTCCAAACCGATGATTTCTTCCAATTATATTATATCTAAGCCACTTGGATCTCATTTTATCATGATTGGGTTGTCCGAGGGGATCCTCATCATTTCTATAAGTTCAAGATTGTTCTCTAACTGGTCAATGACTCTCTGTGCTCCTTCTAGTAAAACCAATCCTCTCCTTTGTGCCTTTGTGGTCTCTGTTGCTCTGATTTCTTCTCTAACTCTGAGATCCTCTTGAGCCGACTACTCTATTGTCTCTACCTACTCATCCATGCTCATAGCCTTGAACCTGGTCATGTTCGGGTTGGCTTTCCTCTATACTACCTCCTCCCAGTCCTGAGCGCATTCTGTAAAAATATCATCCTCAAACTTATCATGCATGTATGGCCAACATAATTATACTTGTGAAGCGTGTTGCGGAACCAGGCCTTTAGGTTCGTTTTTGTGAAACTGGCCTGTTAGGAACCTAAATTCAAGTTGGATTAGACCTTCTTATTTGGCTTGAGCAATGTCTTTCACCGTGTAAAGCCCCACATGAAATTCGTAGGGTATGAATGCTCATTTCTTGTCTTTAACTAGTGTGTCATTATAGCCCTGCATGATCGTTTGATAACATATTTCTTCTACAATGAGCCGGTATGGGATGTGAGCATGGAGAAAATGTGGTGCTCTGGTGGCCCTGAACACCCTGATATAAGTTGTGTGTTTGTCTAGATACCAGTTTCCTACCTTCGATATCATTTTCTTGGCTGTTATAGATAGCCTCGGGCATTCCTTTTTAAATAAAATAAAATAGACTCGGGCGATGAACTCATCACAAATAAGGGTGTAGGATTTGTGTACATGTTCCCCCATAATATGTTGAAGTATACATGAACATGAAGTTTTGCAATGTGTCATCTTAAATTCATATCGGCGAAGACATTTCTCGAACATATAACATTGAGTAGGTAAGAGGTCATGTGAAACGCAGGAGCTTCTCCTTCTTTCAACGTTTGAGCCTATACTACGCAGGTGCTCAATTGCTTGGAGATGATTTCTCCCCAGTTAAAACTACTCCCCAAGATAGACACAATGTATGCTAGGGGAATCCATGCTTCTGAGAACTTGGAGCAGTCCTTTTCTCCATACATTCTACAAATTACAAACATCAAGTAGATGTATGGATCCCTCAGGTTCACTATCCCATACCAGCCATTGCTCCGGTCTATAAATTTATTTTCCTCCTTCCACCATGAGGCCATCAACCGACTGGAGTCATGGAATTCATAGAAATTCACAATGAAGTGTTTGTTCAGCCGCTCCTTTGGGTCCCTAAGATTGTAATACTTATGAACTTCGGTCGGGAGAAAAAATATGACACACTCACCATTCTCATCATTGATCAGGAATTTCTACACATTTGTGTGATCAATAAACCAACTCAAGGTCTCGATGCATGGAAAAAATGGAGGTCGGTAGGCAACCATGTGCAGGCATGACCTCCGAATGTTTGGGAAAACTTGGTCTTCTAGTGCCCTTACATTCGGGTCGCTATGTGGAATAAACTCTAGGTAATCCTCCCAGTTGATTCTATTGAATAGATACCCCCATTGTGGGAGAATTATTTTGGATCCAGTGGTTTCTTTCGTATCATAGAACTTAGGTGCCCTCGGTGAGTGTCTGGTCGTTGGCTTTCTTGGAGGCATTTTCCATGCAACTAGAACATAGTTAGTCACTATGTAAAGATCAAATGCATATATATATATATATATATATATATATATATATATATATATATATAAACTTATGACCGTTGAATTGATAAAATTTAACACATACCTATGTTGCTTGTTTAACATGGTTTTGATGGTCTGAGAACAACACACTCTTGAGATGCTCACTTTGAATCTTTGGATGCTCTGGAAATGGAAACTTGTGCGAAAATAGAAGTGTTCGAAGTCATTTTTGTGATTTAAACAGATATGAACTTACTTTGTTGCATCAACTATTCAATTCAGGATATGAGTGCGGTTCTACAAAATCTTCCGCCAGATCTTCATTACGTTTAAAATTAAATTCGATCATAGGTCAATGGCGCGGGCGAAGGTTATAACATGGCCTATTGGTGATTTCAAATTCCTATTGTTCAATCGGTGCACGAAGTAACAAATTATGTGGGGTGAGACATTAACTGGCCTAATAAATGATGTAATACAATCGTATCTTGTGTTGAAAACATCCCATCATTTCGCTAATCTAGCTAGTGGATCAGGGGTCGAGGCTTCTTGTTAAACATTGTTCATTGATATCTTCTGGCAAGATCTCTAACGTCGATACATCTTGTTGTACAAATATGACATGGCAAAGCTACCTCGTATGTGTGACTAGGACACAATTAACCTTAAGTTGACTCGGGATGAAACTAGATCATACGACACCCCTATGCGACAAATACACGTGGCACTTGAGACCGACGTCTTCATTTACTTGTGTTATTCAGAATCAGGGACTTTTCCTTAGCTAATCGTTCTAAAAATAGATCTTACCCTGTCAATGTCAAAAATTATCAAGGATCGGCGATAAGCTTACCCAAGTGTTCCCGAATTAACTCTCTCAAAAAAAAAATTGATGTCAAAATTGCATGAGAGATCGGTGAACAACGATATGTCAATGCAGTAGTTTTGAGTGATATAACTCTTTTATATTTCACCAAGCCAAAAAAAGCGCATCTTTCATCGACTGTCGAGGGTTTGTCATGGCTCTTGTCAATGTTTATACCCCTTTGTATTTCATTGACGTCGATGGGGATCGACTATCCCTGAACCTTTGTGGTGAATAACTACGCAAACTTACTCTGCCTTCTATCAATGTCGGTGCTGCATCGGCGATCGATGATTAGTGCTACTATGTGGCTATTTTACCTGCCTGGATTTTGCTGATGCTCAACACAAGCATATTAGTCACAATGTTAGCTGCAGATTATTAGTTAGAATGCCAAGTTCTTTTAGACTCAAGGTTTCATTTAATAAGTTCAAACAAATCTGATTTGATCGATAAGAATCATGAAAACAAAATAAACCATCCCTCCATAGTGAACTTAATTTAGACAGTAAAACCCCCCGGATGGGGTGGCAGGGCGGGATCTCCCCCCGAACACGCGGCAGCCTTTGGAGGCAGATGACGGGTTCTTAGACATGGAGGCACGTGATATACTCGTGCCTCCCCCCAGAGCTTAAATGCTCCGTAAGCGCACTTCAATGGTTGTTAATGCGCCCATTAACGCAGACAGTCCTCCCTCCGGGCTCCAAATCATGCAGTGGTTCGCAATGTTTGTTGTTTGTTGCAGCGGGGTGTTAGTAGAGCAAGCTCTGCAGCAGCTCCGGATTATCATCGCTTCAGTTTTCTCTGTTCTTTTGATTTTCGTCTATAGCAGCCGGGGCACCATGATGCGCATTCGGGGAAGGCCAAGGCGGGGAGCACCCTGGAAGCCTCGGCATCCATCCATTTCTTGCTCAGCCTCGTCCTCTTTGGACTCCTCCTCTCGCAGTCACCATTCCCGCAGCAATTCCGGCCATCTCTCCTCCACATCGCTTCATGGGGAGCAGGATCACTCCCTCGCGTGGGCACTGGTACCCTATG
>ML786435.1:206077-231661 GCA_009831015.1 Picea engelmannii | reverse complement strand
TTGTAGCAGTAGGTTACACTTGTTGATATAGAGTGGAATTCTCTATTGGATACCAAGACTAAGGTACCTGATGGCAAAGCTACAAAGGAATTTGTTGCAGGCACATCAATTTTAGCAAGGAAATGGAAGGACAGGGTTGCACACTATGACATCTTTTTGCAGCAAGCATTACAGATTGTACCAGAGTTGGGCCCTTCATTTAAAAGAAACCACAAAAAACCAGTAGAAATTTGACTCGAGACGAGTCAAAGGATGTGTTCGGGGCCATTTTGGCCCTCCGTTTCAAAGAACCATTTTTGTGGACGCATAAAGGTTTTGTGGAACCCCATATCACATCAACATTAGATGCAAGTGGGGGAAAGCTAACTACTAGTGTGCCAATAATGAAAAAGAGTGGTGTGGTAGCTGGAAGAGCAGTGGAAAGATCTGGAACATTTGAGAACATACCATAAGGACGCAAAATCAAGAAAACATAAAAGTAGAATCAAGAATCTAATAATCCCCGCAAAAACATTATAAGCATAGAGTTATGTAATGGGTTGGGGTTCAATTTTGTTCTTTTCTATTTTGTTCTGTTATAATTTAATGTTCTTGATTTTCCATTGGTTATGCATTTGTTGCTCCGTTGTTGTGGGGTTTTTAGTTTTGTTGTTATTGAGCATTACCGAGCATGAAATACAACTATGTAGAATGAGATATTTCATATAGGATATCTCATTACCAATCCGATTGTATAAGTCTTGATATGAAGAACAACTATGTGTGTGACAATCTAGGGTATGAATATATGATAGATTATTTAGACACTTAAAATTTTTCATTATGAGGATGAATATATGGTCTCTTTCTTGCGTAATATGTATTGTGATGTGTATTTACTAATTGCATTATTGTTTTGGCAATTTCTGTAATGTATGTGTTTTGTTTAACGTTGTGCAACACAGACTGTTCATTGTCTTTATCGATCTTAGGCTTCTGATATTATGATATCTTTACATATAAGTATGGAATTGTGTTATGATGTGTTGTATCTGATGATGTGTTCTTTGTAATTTATTTTATCACACAAAGTCTCGGTTGCGCTTCGGGTGAGACCTCCTTCCCTTGCGAAAGGTTGAATATTCTAGTGCAACTAGACTACAACGGTACCTTTTCTTGTAACCTCCAAGAACCCCGGTCTCTAATTCCACGCCAACACCCTCCTCTTAGTATTGGTGAATATTCCAATAATTGGTATCAAAGCAGGTCCCTTCAAGAATAATCTAACCACTGGAAGGTAATTCCCAGTAGCATACATGGATTGGATGCCAAAAGACTCATTTGATGGAACAAACTATATAATCTAGAGCATAAGAATAAAGATATATCTACAGGAACTTAGTTATGATTTTTGGAAATCAGTGGTCACTAGATACACACCCTCAAAATATTCACCAATACATGTAGTTGCAAAGGAGGCATATGAAAACAATACAATGGCCATGAATGTCATATTAAGTGGCTTAGTGGATTATGAAAAATCCAAAGTGAGACAATGTATATTAGCCAAAGAGCTTTGGGACAAGATATAAGATATTTACAGGAAGAAAGGAGCCTTAGAAGTGTTAAAGTTCACAAAGACAAAATAAAACAAAGCAAATAACAACTCAGATAGTGAATTAGATTCCTAAGAAGTAAAATTTCCTAGAAATCTCAAGAAAGGATCAAGTAAATACAAAGGTATGTTCTTTTTCTTTAGTTTTGAACAAGTAGGACACCTTGCAACTGAATTCCCTTGTTCAAAAATTGGAAAGAGAAATGAAAAGGATGATTCCAAAATTAGAAATGATGAGGTTGACAAGAAAGAAGAGACCTACACATGTAGAAAGAATCTACATATCAATGGAGACAACAGTTTCTTTGATGATGGTGAAAATTAAACAGAAGACAATCTTGAGATTGAAGAGGAAGAGGATCTAGAAGAAGAACACAAAATAGGCGAACTCAAGGAAAAGAATATAAAGATGAAAAATGTATTGCAAAATTTCTAAGATGAGATATTTGAACATAAAGGAGAACTTATTTGTGATCAAGATGAAATCACAAACCTCAAAAGATAAAATATGTTACTGAAGGTGTAGCTCTCACAAAGCCTTGAAGAAAAAGAAAAAATAATTAAAGTTCAAATCGAAGAGGTAGAAGTAACACATGAATTGATAAAAGGAAAACTAAAATAAAAGGGTGAACACTATGAGTCTCTTGAAGCATAAAATACCTATCTGAGAAAATAACTTGAAGAGGAAAAAATGATAGAAGAAGTAGTGAGAAGCCAGCTAAAAGAAAAGGAAGAAAATTGTGAGAAGTCGAAGGATGAAATTGATCATCTAAAGAGAAGCTTGAAGTTTGAAAAGAGTACAAAAATATTAGATAACATTATTAGTCACGAAAGATCACCATTAATCAAAACAAACCTTGGCTATGAGTACAATCAGAATATCCTTGAGGAATATGAAATCTCTAAGTCACCAGAAAATAAAATTGAGGAGAAGCCTGAAAGTTATGCAGGTGCTCCTAAAAGCTCCAACCACAATAAGGACAACTACAAGGTAATAAATCATGATAAACGAGATAATTTTTTCTCATTCAAGAAATATAAGTGTGAATTTAGAAGAGATGCTCCATCAAGAAAAACCTTCACAACCACATATCAAAATATTTTTCTTGGTCATTGCTTTTCTTGAAAAAACATTGGTCACAATGATCCAGATCTTTAACTTAGCTAGTAAATGGTTTAATTACTTTAATAAGTGTGAAAACCAAGACAAAACAAAACTTAAATAGATTATGAGCAATAAATAGTATCCAACTAATGAAAAGACACAACCAATTGACGATAGATTTCACCTAATGTGGGATACGTCTTTGAGTCTTCTTCCAATGGAAATGGCCTCTTAATTAATAATGCAAACTTGGCTAGATTACATGAAAAAATCAATTTTTGAAGTGATCTCTCAATTATGCTGCTCATATCCCATCAAGATCATCACCATCATATTCCTCTCAGAAAATCATGAATTTTGACTGTAAACATGCATGTGTTCTAAGAAAGGCCTCTAGACCCTTGCATGCTCTCTTTGTCTCAAATTTCATGCCAAGGAAAGTTGTACAAGCATTAATGATTGGCTTTGTATCAATATGTGTTCCAAAAGTCATCCCTCTTTTCACTATCCGTCGAAATGCGGCTTCAAAACATTAAAATCTCACACTTTTTAATAATGAACCATGCCTGGCATATTGGTAAAGGAATTGGTTATAGTACCTTTGGGATCCAACCAACTCGGGATCAAATCCATAAAGTTTTGTATTTTTTTGTTGCATCAAAATATGAAATCAAATCCATGACACTTGGGGAATCTGTCAAGCAATAAAGATTTGGCATGTTGACTATTGGATGACCATTGGTTCTTCGTTGGAGGGGAGGTCGTGGGGTCAAACCTGCGACCTCCCCTCTTTGGAATATATGATAAGGGAAACTTTAAATGGGTAATATTTGACAATATACACAATGTAGTTATGTTGGTCAGTTGGTTAAAACATTGTGATTACATCCGGAAGTTGGGGTTTGAATCCCCCCAGACAATACTTTGACAATTCAAATTGGAAACTTCTTGGACATTCAGAGGCTTCCATGTGGTAGCCTCTGATTGGATTTTTCCACATCACCTGGCAATTGTCTTCACATCACCTTCCAACATCAACACTCTATGGATTTCCACATATCACCCCTACTTGAATTTTTTCCCATTGACCTAAAACTTCAGATGGCCATAATGTTTTCATATGAAATCAAATAGAGGTTGTTCAAGCTTTGTTGGAAATTTATTGAGGAGCCCTTTGACATGGAGGAATTTTCATCAACTTTTGAGACCTTTGAATTTTGAGGAATTTTGGATCCTCCTAGATCAATCCTTCCCACTGAGAATATTTTGGACCACCAAAACATTTTCATTCAGATAAGAAGTGAGGGTAATGCCTCCCCACTTGACCTGTATATGTTCCCCCTACTCGGACCATTTGGATCATTATAAAAAATTAAACAACAAATGAAATAATGTTGCTAACATAATCAATCATTCTCATTCTTTCACAACTACTTGCATTCAACATTTCCACTACTAATCATGAACAACACATTAGCAGTAATGGTGAACACATAGATGCTATTGAAAATGAATTAGCAACTTCCCTATTCTTCTTAACAAGATCCTTGATATCTACATACAATGAATCCTCATGTGGTATATTTGGAGAATCCTTAAAAACTTCATATCTAGGAGAAAAATTAACTATTTCATTATTGCATTCAAGATCACCCCCTTCAATTGCTTTTGCAGACATGAGAGACATATTCTTTCTTGCATTCACAATCCTTGTTAGTTGTCCTATAGTTACAAGAGAAAGATCATTTTTCATGTGATGAGCTCTTACAATATACTTAATTCCATCTTTAATGAGATGGTACATGTTCTCCTCTATAAAGAAAATGGCTTTCTTGTCATACAATTAAGGGATTCCCAATACAATACAACATATGTCAAGAGGAACCACATCTAATTTAACCTCATCAACAAATTTAGAAGTGATAGAAAATCTAAGTTTACACTGCCTAGTTACTTGTAACTTTGCATTATCACGTACCCAACTGAGAGAATAAGGGTTCTTATGAGGTTTTGTCTCCAACCCTAGTTTCTTGACAATTTATTCAGATATCAAATTTACTTGGGAATCAATATCAAAAAGAGTATCAACTTTTGTATTCTTAGTTATCACCCTTATATGAAAAGGCTCGCTTCTTGTTCTTTCAGAATTAGGAGATGGAATTGAAGAGCTTGAACTAGCATGAGAAGATAGTATACCTTGCACTCCTACAATAGTGATTTGTGTTTCATCACCCAAATCAAACCCCAAATCTTATTGAATTGTGGCAATAGTCTTCTGCTTTCCTTTTCCTCCAAACCTTTTAGGCCTTAACTCATCATGCAACTTCCAACAATGGTATTCATCATGTACTCTTTTCTTGCAATGATACCACGTAGGTTTCACCTCTCCTTTCTTTATTGTAGTTGTCTTTTTTTCCTTGTTATTACTTCTATTTTGTTGAACAAGATCTCATCATTAACATCCTTCTCCCTGGACTCAAGATGCATAGCTTGGACACATACTTCATCAAGATTAGTGGGATTAAATAGAAGAATAATATGATGAATATAGCTATGCAAAGAACCAATGTATTTTAGAAGAGTTTCTTTAGAATCGGATGGGATATTTAAATCCAATGCTTTCTTTCTAAACTCTTCAATAAAACTTTGCACACTTTTCCCTTTTCCTCGTCTCAAATTCTTCCATTCCATGATTTATTTATGTGTATATCCTATAGGATAGAATTGTTTCTTTAATGTAGAAGTGAATTCAGACCAAGATGAAATAATATTTCCATTCTCTTTAACACCTTTTTGAAGTTTTTTTTCCCACCAAATAAACGTTGTACCCCCAAGACGAAGAGAAGCCAAACAAATATTTAACTCATCTTCATCAATCTACTAAATGTGGCAATAAACGTCTATCTGTCAATCCACTTATCTAATCTCTCTACATCAAGATCGCCATTATACATGGGTAAGTAAAATTTAACATCCAACTTCAATAATGGCTTCTTTAGAGAAATCTTCTTATGAGGATATGGAGATCGAGACAGAGAAGAAGAATGAGAAGGATGCAGAGAAGGAGGAGAATGAGAAGGATGCAGAGAAGGTGGAGAATGAGGAAGAGAAGAGGGTGGAGATGTATTTTATGATGGATGATCATATCCATTCTTTACTTGACGTGTTCCTTCTTCTCTTCATTGTCCTCTTTCATTGTAGATCTCTTCCACCATTTCCTTCATCAATGTAAATTCCTCAAATAAATCCTCTTCAGAGTTAAAAGGATTTGTCTTCCTTGGTGTGGCCATCTCTCATCTTTAAGTGCTTCTCCTTGAACCAATTTATGGATTAAAATTCTCAAGTTTTCCTTCTCCCTTATTGAGTCTAAACATGGTAATAATCCACACTTACAAAGCACATCAAACTAGATAACTAGCTCTGATACCAACTTGATATGGATCTTTAAATTAGCTAGTAAATGGTTTAATTACTTTAATAAGTGTGAAACCAAGACAAAACAAAACTTAAAGAGATTATGAGCAATAAAGAGTAGCCAAAGAATGAAAAGACACAACCAATTGATGACGAATTTCACCCAATGTGGGCTACGTCTCTGGGTACGCTTCTAATGGGAATGGCCTCTAGATTAATAATGAAAATTTGGCTAGATTACATGAAAAATTCAATTTTTGGAGATATTAATTATATTTCTCATATCCCAAAAATCTCATCATTGTCTTATTCCTCTCGAAAAATCATGAATTTTGATTGTAAATATGCCTATGTTATGGGCAAGGCCTTTAAACCTTTGTAGGCTCTCTCTCTATATATATAATTTCATGCCAACAAATGTTGTACAAGCATTAATGATTGGATCTGTCTCAATTCATGTGCCAAAATTTGGCCTGCTCTTCACTCTTCGTCAAAATTCTGCTTCAAAACATTAAACTCTCGCACTTCTGAACAACGAATCATGCTCGACGTATTGGTAAAGGATTTGGTTATAGTACCTTTGGGATCCGACCAACCCGGGATCAAATTCGTTGAGTTTTGGATTTTTATGTTGCATCAAATATATGAAATCAAAGCCATGACACTTGGGGAATTCGTCTATCAATAAAGAGTTTTCATATTGGCTATTGTATAACCATTTGTTCTTTGTTGGCAGGGAGGTTGTGGGGTCAAACCCGCAGCCTCCCCTCTTTGGAATATATGATAAGGGAGACTTTAAATGGGGAAGCTTCAGTGATATATAAAATGTAGTTATGTTGGTCAGTTGGTTAAAACATTGTGATTACATCCATAGGTTGGGTGTTCAAATCCCCCCAACCAATCCTTTTCCCATTTGAATTGGTAACTTCTTAGCCATTCAGAGGTTGTCATGGGACAACCACTGATTGGATTTTTCCAAGTCACCTGTCAACTATTCCCACATCACCTTCCAACTATTGCCACAACACCTTACAAATAGATGCTACCATGTCACATGCCTCTGCCACATGTCTCCTTCTTGAATTACCATGTCAACACTGTATGAATGACACATCATCGTTGTATAAACTGCTACATGTCACCCCTGCTTGACTTTTTTCATGTTGACCCAAAACTTCAAATGGCCATAAATTTTTCATACAAAGTAGGATTGAGGTCATTCAAACATCGTTGGAAATCTCTCGACGAGCCCTTCAACATGGAGGTGTTTTCATCGAGTTTTGAGACCTTTGAATTTTGAGGCATTATGGATCCTCCTGGATCACACAAAGAAGTAGATTGCAAAGTTTATGGAGATAATAATTATATGAGAAATAGGATAGAATATCTTGTAGATTTTAAGCTTGTACAATTATTTACTGCAAACATATTTTCAATAAAAGAACGAAAAGGATACAATGGAAAATACACACATTACATAGGTATTTTTCCCCTGGAAACCCAAACTGGGAAAACCAACATAATCTATATTCATTCATTTCATACATTGTTTACAATACAATATACATATAGGATCCAGCAATATCCAAAAACCTAATCCAATTACCTGGATTATTCAACAACCCTGTATCCTTAGCCGAAAATAGAAAACCATTGGCGAAAAACCATGTGTCAAAAAACCACCCATAAATGGACATGAAAACTAAGGAACACCAAAAAATGAACACGAAAAATGAGGAAAAAAAATTATGGGCCTCTGCCCCCCATCTTATCCCCTTTTGTGCCCAGTGCAATGGACACTAGTTCTATCTGTGAAAAGAATATAACACATATCCAACATTCTCCCACTTGTTGTTTTCTTTGCATACAGGGGGTTATAGGGTTACATGGTCAACAATCCAGGGCAGCAATACCCATAGATCCTCTACACTAAGAGAACTTCACAATGCTCATAGATTTTTTTTATGAAACTGCAACATTCTTCAAATATACACCTTCATCAACAACACCTTATTTTCTTCAACCATGTCTCTCACAAATTGATATTGAACATCAATATGCTTTGTCTTTGAATGATAAGATAGGTTCTTCACTAGAAAAATTGCACTCTGACTATCATACTCTATCCTTAAAACTTGTTGTACCAACCCAATACCTAAACACAATTGTTGTAACCATACTACTTCCTTTCTTTCATGGGTGTATGTCATGTATTTAGCTTATGTAGTTGAAAGTACCACCATAGACTGTCATTTTCTCATCCAACTGATTTCTCCTCCAAACAGGTTAAACACATACATGCTTGTATATATTCTATGATTCATATCTCCATCCTAGTCTGCATCCACAAATCCATGTATATCCAACACTCTGTCTAAACCGGGTCTTCCTTGGTAGCACAATCCATAACTAGTAGTGCCACACAAATACCTGAAAAACTCTCTTTATTGTTGTCTAATGCTCCTTCCTTGGTTTTGACATATACCTACTCAAAACTCCCACTGCATGTGCAATGTTTGGTCCAGTACAAACCATTGCATACATAAAACTTCCAACCGCACTCGCATATGGAACATGAGACATCTCCTCCTCCTCCTCTTCATGTGTCTTGGGAAACTAATCCACATATAACTTTACACCTATAGGAATAGGGACCCTGACCGATTTACATTCTTGCATATTGAACCTCTGCAATATTGTATTGGAATATTTTCTCTGATTTAACAGAGTTTCTTCTTTTTCCAATCTCTTTTAATTTCCATGCCCAAAATGAAATTTTCAGCACCAATATCCTTCATGTCAAATTTAGAGGACAACTAAGTTTTCACATTCTAAATAATCTCCTTGTTGTTTCCTATCAGCAAAATGTCATCCACATACAAGACCAAATAAATCAAATGATCACCAATTAATTTAAAATATACACAATGATCCTCTTTGCTTCTTGTGAATCCAAGTCCCAACATATAAGTATCAATATTTTGATACCACATCCTTGGTGATTGTTTTAAACCATACAGGGACTTTTTCATCTTGCATACCAACTCTTTCTTTCCCTTCACAACAAATCATTTTGGTTGCTTCATGTAGATTTCTTCTTACATATACCCATGTAGGAATGTTGTCTTCACATACATCTGTTCTACTTCAAAATCAAATGCAGTAGCAATAGATTGTTGCATTATGTTTTCATTGATGTCAAATGATTTATGCCAAAGAGTTGATGTCAAGCATTGTCATTGTATCATTGATGTATTGATTTTTGGATCATATGGTCATAGATATAATTGATGTATGAGGGATAATTTCATGAGGTGTCATAGTGATGTGTTGCCATGGGTTAATGATCTAGATGGATTGATGTATATATGGGTTTATGTAAAGGTTGATTTATGTTGTCTTATCTTGGTTGATAGGAAGTACCAAATGGATGAACTCCAAAGTGGTTCCCTTATGGTGAAATCCCTCATGGGAAGACGCTTTTTGAAATTCAAATGGTTAAGTGGTTGAGTCATTCTAGATGTGCGGTTAAGGAACCTAAGGTTGATTGTGGAGTAATGTAATGAAGATCAGTGAATTTGTAAGTGAGACTATTTTATATGGATAGTGTTCATAATGCCATTTACGGTGATATGTGGAATGTCACATAACTCCTCACGGTTAGAGAGTTATGGCCATGTGAATTTGGAGAACCCTCATGTGTTGTATAGAATCCCCTATAAGGTTAAAGAAGTCAAATTATTCTAGAATCTCCTAGAAGAAATTTGGCTAGTCAAAGTCGTTAGTCATGGGTCAAGTGGTTGCAACAAGAAAACAATTAAAAATAAATTAGTTGCAACTAGAAGTGGAGAATTTACTATTTGTAGCAAAGTGGGTTAAAAGTGGTTAGAAGGGGGTTAGCCCCAAAAGAAGGAAGTTGGTTGAAGTTGGTTAGATCATAAACCCTATAGGAAGCTACTTGGAGAAGTATAAATAAGAGAGAAAGGATTTTGGGAGCAGGCCTATTTTGAGAAGGAATGTTATTTTTGGCATAGGCATATTGTTGGAGGAAAGGTCTAGTTTGGAAAAGACCTAATTTTGGAACACTTGAAATCGATCGAAAGAAAGCAACATGCAAAAAAAAGAATGAAAATAAGTATGCAAAGAGGGAAATCAACGTGGCGCCCAAGAAAGAAAACCTAACCATGATAGGGTTAGGGTTTTGGTAGAGGTTGTAATGACTGTAATCTTGTAAAATAGTATAAATAATAACCTAGGAGGTCTAGGTCGGGGTTCTGGAACTTAAGAAGGAAAAGGTTGTTGAGCTATAGAAGAGTCAAGTAGCTATATTTTGAGGGTTAGGTCATACGTTGAGCAGCACGGTGTGATCTAGTCTGCCTCACAGAGGTTCCTTAACCTCACAGTACTTGTATGATTGGAGATGTAATGTGCACAGCGCCTTATTTTGCAGAAAACTAAATAAAGAGCAGAGAATCCAAATCTTTGTGGATGTAGCTCAAGAGGGGGTGAACCACGGTAAACGATGTGTTATCTGTAATGTTTCCCGCATGTTTGCCTTTTGCTAATGGTTATCTAATGAATGAATAGTTAAGCTAGATATATTAGAATGCATGCATGGGATTAAAATATGAATGAATCCTAGGAATAACATGATGAATGCATGAAGAAGGCAGAATACACCCCCAGATCCCCACTCACTCTTATACTACAAGCACTTGAGCATTGCAATCACCCATAAAGCTATCTCAGGTGAGACTGTGCAGTGCATTCTCTGTGTTGCATTGCCTTCTAGTTTACCAGGAGGGCCGATAATTTTAGAGGGTTTTTTTGGAAATCTGTGTTGATTATTTGGGTTGGTTGTCATTGATGTCAACGTTTGAAGAAAGTCTAGTAGCGAATTCCGGTAGCACAAAGGTTTGGGTAATGGACCCAAGTTTGTTTGATGTATAATGGTATGAGTTTTAATATATTTGAAGGTAAGACTATTCTATATGGATAGTACATGTCATGCCATTTCCGGTGGTATGTGGAATGTCACATAACTTCTTACGGTTAGAGAGTTATGGACATGTGAAGTTGGAGAACCCTCATGAGTCAATTAGAAGCCCCAAAAGGTCAAAGTAGTCAAAGTGGTTGCAAAGAAGAAATTATTTAAATAATAAAGTGAAGTGATGAGTGTACTATAAGTCAAAGTGGATACAAAATAAATTATTTAAATAATAAATTTAATGTATAAATTACTAATTGTACAAGTGGTTAGAAGTGGGTTAGCCCTAAAATAAGGAAAGTGGTTTAAGATAAGTAGAAGGTAACCCCTTGAGGAAGCTACATAAAAGTATAAGAAATTATTTAAATAATAAAGTGAAGTGATGAGTGTACTATAAGTCAAAGTGGATACAAAATAAATTATTTAAATAATAAAGTTAATGGAGAAATTACTAAGTGGATAGGTGGTTAGAAGTGGGTTGGTCTGAAAATAAGGAAAGTGGTTTAAGATGGTTAGAAGGTAACCCCTTGAGGAAGCTACATAAAAGTATAAATAAGAGGCAATGGTCTCTCATTTAATTACACTTGATCATATTGAATATCTACAAGTGACTGAGGTAACCAAAGCATATCTAAGGCAAATTTCAGAGGGAAGGTGAAGTAAAGAAGGTTGAAATTCAAGGGAGAATAAATTATTTTGATGATGTTTTCTAAGGTATGTTATTTACAGGTCATCTCACCATTTTTGCAATAAAGTTTTTTCTAGAATGATTCAGACTGCGAAATATGGAAGTTGTTGAGGAAACATATCCAAGTAGTTGTGATAAAAAATTCATCTTGTGGGTCGTTGCATTTTTGGAGTTACACTGCGTGGAAAATAGGGTTTGTGGCTAGTCCTGGAACTAATCTAAAACAAGTGTTTTGGGTAAAAACATCATAACGTATTCATAACATATCCAAATTTAGTAAGAAAAAATGTATTGGTTAGAGTACAATCTGTACTATTCTGTGTACCATTTTCAGATCCATACAACAAATATTTTGTGCAAGGCACCTTCTACAAGTTCTCTCTCTAGAATAAGCCAAAATTCAACAAGGTATGCCATTTTTTCTATAACTCCTTTTATGAGAGGTTCCAAGTAGTGAAACCTATATTAATTGCATAAAAGACATTGAAGAACATTGTCTACTATTTTCATATCTTTTTTCATTACAAGTACATAGTTATGATTATTTCAAGTTAGGGTTGTTGACTAATCCAAAATTAGCCATGTGAGACTAAAGTAAAGTTTGATGAAAATGATAGTCTCTTGTTGTTAAAGTTAAGGAAGGTTTTCAGTTATGTGATCATATACACCAGGTATATTACAAAGTTACAAATCATATTTGGATGATGAAATTGATGAGGGATTTTGGTTGAGGTACATGTTGGGTACATGTTTGAGACAAGTAGTTGATGAGTTGGCACATAAATGAGGTGAATAGTTGATGATGTTGGTACATCTTGATAATTCATAGTTTATGTTTATTTGATGCATGATTGGTACATATTTGGCGCATGGTTGATGCACTCATTGATGGTACAGGTTGAGGTACAGGTTGGGGCATGGTTGATGCACTTGTTTGTGGTACATGTTGATTACATGTTGATTGGTACAAGTTTACAAGCAGTATATCTCACAGTGATAGTGTGACAGTGGTTCTATCATTCTACTTCTACAACAGGGTGGTTGGACGAGGCAAGGGCAGGTGGTTGTAGCCACCTTCCGGTTGTAGCCGTAGAACATAGGGGGTTGTAGCTAGATAATTCGGGAGTTGGAGCTTCCTTCAGTTTGTAGCATGAGAAACTAGGGGGTTGGAGCCTCCTTCTAGTTGCATCTAGAAAACAAATGAATTTGATGCTTCCAATGAATGTAATTCTTAAAGAAATATAAGAAAAATCATTATGTGGTTTTCTCTCGCTTTGTGTTTCCACGTAAAAACACGGGTGTACTATGTATGTGTATGATTGCTCATTTGTTCATTATTTATTTACTCTACAACTATTGTATGATAATGGTACATTGATATAACACTTGCATTTTATGGTTAAAAATGATTAAAATTATCTATTACCGATTCACCCCACCTCTCGGTAATCCAACAATTGGTATCAGGGCAGGTTCCTTCATGAAACAGTTTAACCATCGGAAGGAGATCATGGATGATTATGATAATGGAGTACCATTTTTCAATGGTCGAAATGGTTTAAAGTATGAGATGTGGAGTGGAAGGACGAAAGTATTTTTACAGGCACAGGGGTATTATATTTGGCTATCAGTTGTTACAGTATATGATAGTTCAAAAAGGGAAAAGACTACAGCCAAGAAGGAATTGAAGAAGAATAAAAAAATAGCAATGGATTTCATATGGGAAGGATTACCTAATCTGGTAAGAGACAATGTTGGTAAATGTTCATCAGCCAAAGAACTTTGGGATAATTTACATGATATATATTCTTCACCCATCACAGATTCATAAAATGCCAAAGAAGATGCAGGTAAAGATCAAGAAGAAATATTTTCACCATGTCAAATAGATTAAGAAGATGAAGAGTACATAATCAATAGAGGTATGTTGTTTTTCTTTAATTGTGAAAAACGCAGATATCTTGAAATAGAATTCCATGAGATAGGAAATATAATTGAAAAGGAAGAAAATTATTAAGCATAATTGATTAATACTTTATATGAACTAAGAAAAGATATAGAAGAAAACAACTCACTCAAGAAAGAATTGATGAAACAAAAGGAAAGTGTTCACATTTTTTACGAATCCCAACAGGTCATCGATAACTTAAGAACTCAGCTAGAAGAAGCCAAAAAAATCAATAAAATATTGAATATCAAAAGAAGCATTTGGAAGCCAACATAGTAGCACAGAAGGAAGAAGAAAAAATGAGAGAGAATATATTGACAGATCATCTTAAGGAAAGAACTAATGATCTAAACTAGCTTGAGGCAAAGTTTGGTCAAGAAGAGAAAGGACTTGAAGAAGAAATAATCACATTAAAAATCCAACTTGAAGAAGTGAAAAGAACAGAAGAATTCATGGAGTCTCAGATAATGAAGAAAGAAGAAGAGGTTGAGAAGATTGAAGAATAAGTTGTCACATTGAGAAGTAAAATTGTCAAGCTCAACAAGAACGTTGAAGAGACAGAAACATCCACATCAGTAATAGAGAATGAAGAGAATCACTCTAGGTTGCTAGAAAAGAAGAATGAAGAAAATAGAAAGAGTTATGCAGAAGTACTCAAAGGAAATAATCATGGTCAACCAAAATCTAAGAAAATTATTGAAGATACATCTTCAAGAAGACCATCCATGTTCAAGCCACAAAGAAGCTTCAATCATGATCATAATCAATCAAGGAAGAAATTTATAAGGAATAAACCACAAAGAATATCATTCACTCCCAGGTATGCAAATTTATTTTATGGTCATTGTTTTGGTTGTACTAATTTTGGACATAAGATTGTAGATTGCAGGGATTATAAAAGAAATGTTCAAGCAAGAAATGTCTATGTGACCCCACATGACATTGAATGTTACAAATGTCATAACTATGGACACATAGCTAGTGATTGTAGAATCATGATTGATATTTCCATGAAAGAGAACACTAATATCAGATATAAGAAAGTATGGATAAGAAAACATGAAGAATAGGTGATCAAAGATCAAGTCCCAGAGATCGCAAGATTGGCAATAAAACGCGATGAAAAAAATCTACAGAGAAAAAGAAAGATGTCAGATATAGAAAGGTTTGGAAAATAACTGAAAGAAAAGAAGGATAGGTAAACAAGGAACATGTTCAACAGATTGTACTTTCAGGCATTGTAGTGAAATATGAATCCACAGAAAAAAAGAAAGAAGTCAGAGCTCAGAGAGATGATGAATCTACCAATGAAGATGATGATGAATACACATCAGAGTAGGAATTTTTTTGAGCCATCCGACTTAGATACTCCCGGGTAATATGAATATTAGATAGGGGGACTCTATGTGATAGCTGTGATAGACCAAAGAACCATCCTTCGAGCATATTGCAGAGTTTGAGTAGACAAATCCAGAGCAGTCAATTAGCAGAAGTACAGTTTGACAGATTAATCAGTTATAGTAGTGAAGACTTCGTGATAGTATAGCGATAAATGGGTCAACATTATGGAAAATTGTGCAGTTGATTCTTGGACAATATGGACAAAGATGGATTCATAAGAACACTTATCATGTTTGGACAGATATATGATAGTGGACGAGAGCATGGATTCATAGATCGGTTCAGAGACAAAAGAACATTATCATAATGGATGATAATTACACAGGAAATGGCTCGAATAATGCTAAAGGATTCGAAATTGACAGATATTTTTTTGGACACATGCAGTGCATACAACAATTCACATTCAAAAAAGAGTAATTCTTAGAAACAACAATGACAAAACTCCCTACAAGTTATGGAAAGGAATACCAACAAATGTGAAGCACTTAAGAGTATTTGGAAGCAAATGTTGCATCAAAAGAGAATATGGCAAGATGGGAAAGTTTGACTCTCCTATGGACAAAGGAGTATTTGTTGGTTACTCAAGTACAAGGAAAGCATACAAGTGTTACAATCTGAGATTGAAAAAAGTTGTGGATAGCATCAATGTAAGAATTGATGAAACAGGTGGACGAGAATTAAAGGAAGAAGAAAATGAATCAATGGAACAACTTTATGAAGAAGAAGAAGAAGATGAAGAAGAAGTATAAGGGAAAGATGAAGAAGATCAGACAGAAGTAGAAGAACAAGTTTAGAAAGTGCCTCCAAAGACACCTAGCAAATGCGTACAAAAGAATCATCCTTCATATCAGATTATCGGAAACAAGGATGCATGAGCTGAGACTAGAAGAAAAATCCATTCACCAAAACAAATGCACCTAGCACTCTTATCTACGATTGAACCAAACAATTTTGAAGAGGCCAACAAGGATGAATTATGGAATAAGACCATGGATGAAGAATTGGATCAAATAGAGAAGAATGACACTTGAGAATTGGTTCCAAGACCAAAGAATAAGAATGTCATTGGCACAAAGTGGGTGTTCAGTAATAAATTGAATGAATATGGACATGTTACAAGGAACAAAGCTATATTGGTATGTAAAGGATACGCACAGGTTGAAGGAATCAACTTTGAAGAGACATTTTCCGCAGTTGCCAGAATGGAAGCAATCTGATTTCTCTTTGCTTATGCATGCTCAAAGAATATTAAAGTGTATCAAATGGACGTGAAATCATCTTTTCTAAATGGGGAACTTGAAGAAGAAGTCTACATTGAACAATCGAAAAGATTTCAGTTGTCAGAGAATGCAGATTATGTGTGCAAATTGAAGAAGGCCTCGTATGGTCTAAAACAAGCTCCTAAAGCATGGTACTCTAGACTGGATAAATATCTACATTAGGTGGGGTTCAGAAAAGGAAGTGTAGACAACAACCTCTACATCATGGTAACTCAAGATGGTATTTTATTAATTGAATTTTATGTTGATGATATTATTTTTGGAAGTATTGATGACAGGTTAAGACAGAAATTTGCAAAGGATATGCATAATGAATTTGAAATGTAATTATTCGGAGAACTATCCTTCTTTCTGGGTCTTCAGATATGTCAAAGCAACCAAGGAATTTTTATTTCTCAAACTAATTATATCAGAGAAATGTTAAAGAGGTTCGGAATGGAAGATTGCAAACCAATTACCAATCCTATGCAAACCAGTTGCAAGTTGAGCAAATATGATGATTCAAAGTCTACAGACCAGAGGGAATACAGGTCAATGCTTGGTAGATTACTATATGTGACAACATCTAGACCAGATGTAATGCAGGTAGTTGGACAGGTGGCACAATTTCAAGTAGCACCAAAGGAATCACATGTCTTAGCAGAGGAGGATTTTCAGATATCTCAAAGGAATAGAAGAGTTTGGATTATGGTATCCAAAATTAAACGGTATATCACTTATTACATACATAGATGCAGATTGGGAAGGTTGCATTGATGATCGATGAAGAATTAGTGGAGAAATATTCTACTTGGGTGAGTGTTTAGTATCTTGGCTAAGCAAGAAATAATCATCATTATCTTTATCTACAGTCAAAGTAGAGTATATTGCAGCAGCAGGATGTTGTACAGAGGTTCTATGGATGAAACAAACTCTGACAGATATACAGGTTGAGTATGATGAGCACATTCCAATCTATTGTGATAATACAAGTGCCAGTCGTATCTCAAAGAACCCGATGATGCACTCCAAGATGAATCACATTCCAATCATGTATCACTTTCTATGGGAAGAGATTGTTGAGAAGAACATCAGAGTTAAATATATGGGCACAAAACAACAAGTGGAAAACATCTTTACAAAATCGCTTCCATGAGAAGACTTTGAGTATCTTCGCCAAAGACTCAGAGTAATTTCTACTCCAAAATGAATGCTTTTGAATGCTTATCTTATATGTCTTAGATTTACATGGGGAAGCCCCATAAAGAGGAAAGTTTAGGTTGGGAGATCAATTTCAGGAAGAGTTTAGTGAGGGGGAGAAGCCCCAGATGGAAAGATACATTTTCCATTGATGACAAAGAGGGAGATATTTATCAGATGCAAAGGTAAATTCTTGGAGAAAGAGCATAGAAGCATGGTTCCATGGGTAGTAATGGTCACAGGGGGAGCATGAGTGAAATGACTTCAGTATTGCACTAGAGTGTTTCCATCAATGCCAAAGGGGGAGATTGTTGATTATTTGTGTTGGTTATCATTGATGTCAACCTTTGAAGAAATTCTGGTAGGGAATTTCGGTAGCACAATGGTTTGGGTAATCGACCCAAGTTTGTTTGATGGATAATGGTATGAGTTTTTTGCAGGTAGGTCTATTCTAGATTAATAGTACATGTCATTCCATTTCTGGTGGTATGTGGAACATCACATAACTCCTCATAGTTAGAGAGTAATGGTCATGTGAAGTTGGAGAACCCTCATGAGTCATCTAGAAGCCCCAAAAGGTCAAAGTAGTCAAAGTGGTTGCAAAGAAGAAATTATTTAAATAATAAAGTGAAGTGATGAGTGTACTATAAGTTAAAGTGGATACAAAATAAATTATTTAAATAATAAAGTTAATGGATAAATTCCTAAGTGGACAAGTGGTTAAAAGTGGGTTACCCCTAAAATAAGGAAACTGGTTTAAGATGGTTAGAAGCTAACCCCTTGAGGAAGCTACATAAAAGTATAAGAAATTATTTAAATAATAAAGTGAAGTAATGAATGTACTATAAGGAAAGTGGATACAAAAGAAATTATTTAAATAATAAAGTTAATGGATAAATTACTAAGTGGACAAGTGGTTAGAAGTGGGTTAGCCCTAAAATAAGGAAAGTGGTTTAAGATGGTTAGAAGGTAACCCCTTGAGGAAGATATATAAAAGTATAAATAAGAGGCAAGGGTCTCTCATTTAATTACACTTGAGCATATTGAATATCTACAAGTGATTGAGGTAACCAAAGGATATCTAAGGCGAATTTCAGAGGGAAGGTGAAGTAAAGAAGGATGAAATTCAAGGGAGTATAAATTCTTTTGATGATGCTTTCTAAGGTATGTTATTTACAGGTCATCTCACCATTTTCGCAATAATTTTTTTTATAGAATGTTTCATACTATGAAATGTGGAGGCTGTTGAGGAAACATATCCAAGTAGTTGTGATAAAAAAATTTAGCTTGTGGATCGTTTCATTTTTGGAGTTACACTCTGTGGAAAATAGGGTTTTTGGCTAGTCCTGAAACTAGTCTAAAACAAGTGTTTCGGGTAAAAACATCATAACTTACTCATAAAAGATCTAAATTCAGTAAGTAAAAATGTATTGGTTAGAGTACAAGCTTTAGTATTATGTATACCATTTTCATATCCATACAACAAATATTCAGTGTGGGGCATGCTCTACAAGTTCGCTCTCTAGAATAAGTCAAAATTCAAAAAGGTATGCCATTTTTTCTATAAATCCTTTTATGAGAGGTTCCAAGTAGTGAAACTTGGAGGAATTGCATAAAAGGCATTGAAGAAAATTGTGTACTATTTTTAGATCTTGTTCATTACAAGTACATAGTTATGATTATTTCAAGTTCGGGTTGTTGACTAATCCAAAATTAGTCATGTGAGACTAAAGTAAATTTTGATGAAAATGCCAGTCTTGTGTTGTTAAAGTTAAGGAAGGTTTGTAGGTATGTGATCATATACACCAGGTATATTACAAAGTTACAAATCAAATTTGGATGATGAAATTGATGAGGGTTTTTGGTTGAGGTACATGTTTGAGACAAGTAGTTGATGAGTTGGAACATACATGAGGTGTATAGTTGATGGTGTTGGTACATCTTGATGAGTCATAGATTATGTGTATTTGATGCATGATTTGTACGTATTTGGTGCATGGTTGATGCTCATTTGTTCATTGTTTATTTACTCTACAACTATTGGATGATAATTCTACATTAATATAACACTTGCATTTTATGGTTAAAAAGGATTAAAGTGCTCTATTACTGATTCACCCCCCCTCTCAGTAATCCAACAACTTGTTCAGAGTTGAACCTGGGTCATACCAAGAGTAGAAGTGAGAGATTAAACCAACGAATGGTTTCGTTGCCAGTTGGAACTGCATAGGATTGAGTGGAAGGGATCCATGGAAGAATCACGCAGAGAATAAAGGTATAAAAAGGAATCTCCAGGCCATGGAATCCAATGAAAGTGGAGATTGAAATATGGTTGAAAACAAAGGAACTTTATTTTGCATAGAAGGATAACATAAACCCTAAGTTAACACCGTCCAAATATCTGGATAAATACATGTTTATCAACTTGCATGAGGTTATTTTTTGTGATTTTCCGCATTTCTTGCAGGAGTGGCTATTGAGGTTAAAATACAACCACCTAACAAATAAAATCAGATAGTTGGAGTGGAATCTTGTAGATATCGCGCAGTTACAACAAGTTAACAAAAAATTTACGCGCGCAATAGATTTATGGTTACACAATATTGTTGCAGGGTTTATCACTGAATTTGCAATAGATACCGCGCAGTCTTACAGCATAGCAGAGCGTGATTTTCTAAAATGACCTAGAGGTAGGTATATCATATTGTTGTATACTTCAATAAATATTTTATTGTATTACAACGATGTGATGACCATTTAATCAGACAACTAAACTTCCTTGCATGCATGGGGTAAGGGGGGAAGCACTGACAAGAGGTGGAGAAATGGAGGAAGAAAGGGATAAGGGAAAGAAGAAGGAGGTCATGGACCCAGTCATGATGGAGGAAGACCATATAAATAAGATAATAGAAATCGCTGGAAAGACATGCAATGGAGCACCCTACCAATATAAGATGAATAAAAAGAAGAGAGCCATAGCTGATAGAGAGGGCTTGGCAAGTGATGAAGAAGAGGTAGAGGATCTTCAAGCTGTGGAGAAGATTGAGGAAATCCTTCGCGTAACATATGAAATGAAGACATGAGGTACAAGGGAAGGAACAAAAGGAGGAACTCCAATCCAGGTCACTGTTAGTGTGGAACCTCTAACCCCATGTGTGACTAACACACCAGAAAGAAAACCACCATTTAGACAACTGAATTTTAGTGGAATAAAGATAGCATGAAACAAATCCAGTCAAGGAGCAGCAACTGGAGGAACCAGTTCAGAAAATAACAGTCAAATATCTACAGTGTACGGAGGTAGTAGTTCAACACCGTTTAAAATGGAAGGACATGATCCCACGATCAGGTCACCGAAATTTTTGGGAGAGGCATCAGAGGACCTTGAAAAACACTTATTCATCTATGAGAAGATATGGGAAGCAAATCAAATCAGAGATGAGGATACAAAACTTGCGCAGTTATCTATCATGCTAATAGATCACACATTAGATTGGTACATGAGCCTAGATGTAAACAGTCCACTAGGAATAACAAGGACTATTACAGATGTGAAAAAACTATTGATAAATGAATTTCAAAATCCTAGCTCAGAATATCAGTACATGAATGAGATGATTGGAATTAGGAAAAAACCAGGTGATTTTGTTTGGGAGATTGATTATAGGTTTAAGATTATCAAAGGTAAGTTGAAGTATGAAATGACTGCCATGCAACATAGAAACTTATTTTTGAATTCACTATTACCACATTTGAAATACACATTAAGACATCAGAAGTTCCAAACTCAGGCAGAGGCTCTGCAAGCAGCATTACAACTGCAAGAGAATCGGTATCAGAAGATTGATATAGCCATAGAGGAGATGAAGGAGGATGTGAACAATCTAATGTTTCAACTTAACTAGATTAAGGGAAAAGAGAAAAGAGAAATTGTTTGGTGTACCACATGCAGGACAAAAGGACACCACAAGAACGAATGTCCAACTATCGTTCAGTACATGTCATTATGAGTACAAAACCCTTTTCCAACAGGAGGACCATGGTGTGAGATTTGTAAAACACATGGGCATGACCCATATCATTTTCTAATGATGCAGAAGTATCGAACAGTACCCAAAAGTTCATACTGCAATTTTTGCAATTCAGTGAGTCATGATGATAAAGATTGTAGGAAAATGGAGATAATGAGAGAAATAACTTCAAATACTTATAGGGTGCAAGAAGAAATGATGACAGGACAAGCTCCACCTCAATTCAACCAAGTACCACCACAATGTGCAACAACAATATGCAACAACAATGTGCAACAACAATATAACATTGCGCACATGCAATACACCAATGTGCAACCACAGTATAACCCCACGCAATACAACCAGGTACCTAAGTACAATGCATTGTGAGGAGATCGAGGGGGATATAGAGGTGGAGAATGAGGAAGAGGAGAATTTGGATGAGTTATAGGTCTAGTAGTGTGCCACAACTGCCAATATCTAGGAAATTATGCAAGGGAGTGTCCACTTCCACCAGCGACATGTATATATTGTCGCACAGCAGATCATGATACAAAATATTGTACAAAAATATTGGGAAAGATCCAAGAAAAGAGGAATCAGTACAACCAGAATGTACAATGGATTTCTACAGAATCTAGGGATGATGGAAGAAAGATCAACATAGTCACATGAGGAGGATCCAAGATAGGAGACGATGCAGTAAGACAAGATCCAACGCAACACCAATGGGTGAAGAATAATACTAAACCATCGAATCAGTTTGATGCATGAAAAGAAAAGGAAACATTCAAGGAGGCAAGACAAGAGTTTCTCAACCAAAAATTTTCATCTACATCAACTACACAACACACTCAAAACGTACCAATGTACGAAATTCCCTCCTTAATGGATCACACCAGTGAAGCACAACCTATAGAGCAATTACATAACATAAAAACTTTTATGCAATCCTGTGTTAAGTTATTAAAGGATCCATCATCTGTTAAGATCTTACAAAATTTGCTACAAAAATATAACATAGAGGTAGAAGGGAAATTAGAGAAGAAAACAGTCAATCATCTCCATAGAAGAAGAAGGACAAGCAGGAAATTCAGACTAAATGCCAACATTGGAGATTTCAATATGGGTGATATTATACTGGAGTTAGGCTCTGAAGTAAATTTTTTACCTAAGAAGACATGGCAGTGCATGGGAGAACCCACACTAGGCTATTCACCTATCTAGTTGAAATTAGCAAATCAACATAGAGTGCTACTAATCGGAAGGCTTAAAGGTATGACAGTAGATTTTAGGGATGATTTTAGGGGCTAAATTTCGCTCGTGGGCTAATTTTCCAACATTTTTCCCAAAACAATATTCGCTCTTCTAAAAATGATTCACCCAAATTTTGTAGGATAAAATTATTTTACCTTAAAAATCACCAAAATTTTATACAAACTATATAAAATCCTTAGAGATTTGAATATTTTTACAAAAACATCGCCAAACATTTTATAGTTGGCATATGAAGGATTAGTAAGATTCTCTAAGGTTTCTACATTTAAAAAAAATATACATCCTTAAAATCATCCCTGGTAGATTTGGATGGAGTGTGCACTATGGAAGATTTTGAAGTAATAGAGATGGTAGATGGTACAACACCTTACCCAACATTGCTTGAACTAGATTGTGAATCTGATAACCAGTCCATAATCAACTTGAATATCAGGAAAATGACATTTGAATCAGGTGAATATAGATTCATTGTGCCCTTATATCCTTAAAAAATAAAAAGGTTTGTAGAACCCACTTGTTTAGATCTGGAGGAAATAAACCAATTGTACAAAACAACCACATGAGAAGAAGATTATTTCAACCAAACTACATATGGGGTACTCAACTGGAGAAGTGTCACACCATGTGCTTCCGACTCAGATACGGGTTTGGATAATTGACAATGGAGATTACATGAAGTTTCCACAAGAAGGTGCTCAAGAATAGAGCGTGTAGTAAGATGGGTTGGTACAAAGAGAAGAGAAACTCCCAGTTTTCATGGGGTAAACAACCAAGAGGAATTTATGACAAAATATGAAGATGAAGTATTATAAAATCATAGTCTCTTAGCCCTATATATTGCACTCAATGCTACACCTATAATATGGTGGGGTGGGCACAAAGAAACAATTCAGGGATGGTACCAATGTAAATGGTTACTGCACATTAGATTTGGCGCGGAACAGGGGAGAAATAAAATGCATAGGTATGATGGGAAATTAACACCAACAGAACACTCGGAGAATTTGTTGGCACATGGGCAGACCTAGGGTTCAGCTCCAAGAGCGCACCAACAAGCCCTAACTACTGGCCCTTTCAGCAACACCTGCGAAGCAGATGCAGTCTCACCCGAAGCAGTTATGAGGGGGTTGCAGGACAACGATGTCTACAACCAAAGGGAATATCAAGTGGATCTAACACAACAACAACACATCGTTCATATATCACTTATCATCTTATATCTATTATGCACATCTAATTATCATATCTAACGAAGTAGTACAATCATAATATATCAATGACAGAGATAGATTACCAATCACACACAACACAAAATATACGTGGTTCACCCTCTCTCTAGGGCTACGTCCACATAACTATGTTATAATATATTAAGGTAAAGCATACAGTTCTTGTCTGTGCTCTTAGATAGCAGATCTTCTTTAGTCTCCTCTATTTCTCTCCCCTCCCTGCACACCCAGCTGCAGGGTTGATCCTCGCACCCAGCCAAAGATCTTATAATACCAGAAGGCTCTCGTACTCAACAGTTCTTTCTCACACACTACTACTCACTCGATCACACAACAACAAAGACAACAACAATAATCATAACACCAACCCATCATAGGTCCTTTACACCTCTATTTATACATTACAATAGCCCACCGACATCCTTAGGCAAAAACATAGGTGTCCAAAAAACCCTAAATACCAAAACCCTAGGTGTTTAAAACCCTAGGCCAACTTGACCCGTATTTTCAGGGCTTCGCCAGACTTTCTTTCCTTCCTTCTCACGCGGTGCTCCAAAGAATCCAACGGTGGATTTTTCCACTTGCTAAGTTGTCCATGATCCTTCTTTCTTTCTTATCTGTCATCCTTGATCTCCCCGTCCAACAACTTACTTCACTCTGTCTTTTCTGCTCTTTTGCTCACTTCAACCCAGTAACAGTTGTTAGAAAAACAGGACTGCGAAGAAATAAAATAAAACAAATGCAGAAACAAAACACAGAAGACACACAATACAAGAGAGACACAGATTTACATGGTTCACCCAGTGTGGGCTACGTCCACCAGAGAAATTTCCAGGTCCTTCCTTCATTATTATCCAGCAAATGAAGGGATACAACCTACAGCAAAACCCGTTGTAACTTCCTCTTCTTACTCTCACAGTCTCCTCTCTCAGAATACAATATTCACCATCAATCATAGCCGCAATACAATTCCCTCATAAAAGAGGGTTGCCTTCTAGGGCAAAAAAACCCTAACATAATCTCTACCGTTAGATCTGTGACCTTATAATGAACGGTCCAGATTTACAATGAAATTACAATATACTTTTATAAGGCAATTTTTGCTTCGGGGGCTTCGCCCCCGAACCCCGGCTGGGGGCCTACCTTCCCCCAGACCCCGCAGAGGGGGTACCCCCCCTCTGCACACCCCCGCGTGGAAGAGTGTACATACTTCTGGGGTGTAAATACTTCATGGGAAATAAACACAGCTGAAAGCAAGGACCTCTGAATCAGGAAGATAATCAGGCTCCACAACCAACAATCTCCCACTTGGAGATTGATCTCAACAAATCCACCGTTGTTGTATATGCTGGACTCTGAACCTTCTTGGACCTGGCAAATTTCTCATTTTCATCTTCATTCTTGAAGACCAACTGAAACTGAGCAGGAACTCAGTTTCTCCCTGGTTACTCCCTTTGTTAACATG
>ML786435.1:167278-202738 GCA_009831015.1 Picea engelmannii | reverse complement strand
AGAGACACAGATTTACGTGGTTCACCCAGTGTGGGCTACGTCCACCAGAGAAATTGCCAGGTCCTTCCTTTATTATTATCCAGCAAATGAAGGGATACAACCTACAGCAAAACCCGTTGTAACTTCCTCTTCTTACTCTCACAGTCTCCTCTCTCAGAATACAATATTCACCGTCAATCATAGCCGCAATACAATTCCCTCAAAAAAGAGGGTTACCTTCTAGGGAAAAAAAACCCTAACATAATCTCTACCATTAGATCTGCGACCTTATAATGAACGGTCCGGATTTACAATGAAATTACAATATACTTTTATAAGGCAATTTTTGCTTCGGGGGCTTCGCCCCCAAACCCCCCAGCCGGGGGGATAGCCCCCCCCGAACCCCGCAGAGGGGGTACCCCCCCTCTGCACTCCCCCACGTGGAAGAGTGTACATACTTCTGGGGTGTAAATACTTCATGGGGTATAAACACAGCTGAAAGCAAGGACCTCTGAATCAGGAAGATAATCAGGCTCCACAACCAACAATAGTCACGGTGACTTCCGCGAAGTTTGCATTCTCCCTTTTCTTCCTTGATCTTCATGTACTTCCATAACCAAGGGCCAATAGGCCCCCAACACTCACATGTGACTCATCCTGAGGTACTTCAGTTCTTAGCTTCTTGTTTTACTTCGATTCCAGATTGTACAGTGCAGCCTCTACTTTCTGCTCGATGCCTCCTCTTTTTCCCTTGTGCAGACTGTCTTTTATGTGTCTGGTACCCAGTTTGAACTGCACATGGTACCTAGACCCTTTTCTTCATGCTTTTACCGAGATATGTGAGGAAACTAGTTTTCATAGTACAACTTCAGCTGGCTCCCATTCACCAAACCTTCCTTCCATTCTCCATTCAACGTATTCAATTGCGTAGCTCCTCCCTCTGTAACATAAGCGATCTTGTATGGCCCTAGCCAATGCATTCTGAACTTCCTAGGATGTTTTATGAACTTGTTGTCATATACCAGTACTAGATCACCTTGTTTGAATGCCTTGTTCTTGATGTGCCTGTCATGATAGACCTTCTCTCTTTCCTTCTGAACCTATTTATGGAATCCTGCAATGAATCTATATTCATCTAGTTCAACCAACTATGCAAGCCTCTCTTGAACAGTGCCCGGGTCGTCCATATATGTAAAGGCAACAATTCTTAGGCTTGGTACCAAATATTCCATTGGAACAATAGCTTCAAGACCATATACCAACTTGAAAGGGGTTTTCATTGTTAGTTTCTTACAAGTAGTTATATAGGCCCACAATACTGTTGGTACTCTTAAATCCCAATCATCCCTATTCACACTGCAAATCTTGGTTAGTGTTGTTTCCAAAATCTTGTTGAATGCTTCATTTGTCCCATTTTCTTGTGGATGATACAATGTTCTCTTCTGATGGTGGACTGCAAATTATTCAGTCAGGGCTTCAACTGTCTTATTGATGAAATGTGTTCCTTGATCACTCATAAGGATCTTTGGGCATCCAAACATGGTTATGATGTCATCAAATTTGAAGCGCGCAGTTGTAGTTGCGCTACAATCCTTAACTGCTCTTGCTTCAGCCCATCTGGTCAAGTACTATGTTGTTGTAATTATGTACCTTGCTCCTGTACGCTTTCTTGGTGGATTTATAGGTCCAACAAAGTCAATGGCCCATTTCTCAAATGCTTGTAGGGTCAGTTGTGGTGCCAATTGCATTTCATCTCTTCTATATTGTTTCCCAACTCTTTGACATACATCGCAGGCTCTAGAATAGTCTTTAGCATCTCTGTGTAAGGTAGGCCACCAAAGGCCAGATCTAAGAACCTTTTGTGTAGTTGATTTTCCTGCATAATGTCCTCCTGTAATGCCTTCATGATCTTCTGCAAGGATTAGTGGTCGTTCTGCCTCCACAATACACCTTCTCAATATCTCATCAGGTCCCATATTGTATAGTTGTTCAGCTATAAGTGAGAAGTCTGCAATGCGCACTACTATTTGTTTCTTCTTGGGAATTGTATACTCACTAGGTTCCATTCCTGTTGACAGGAATTGGACTATATATATGAAGTGGTCATCTATCTTTCTAATGGCCAGCATTTGTGCATCTGACAGTGCATCCTCTAAATTAGTTGCCTCTTCACCATGTTCCACCCTTGACAAGTGGTCAGGACCTTTGTTCATTCTCCCTAGCTTTACGATGATCTCAAAATCATACTCCTAAAATAGGAGAAGCCATCTACACATCCTTCCCTGCAACACGGTCTTGTTAACTAGGTATTTCAGCTAGGATTAATTAGTAAACATTTTAAAGTGTCATCCCAACAAGTAGTGGAGAAATTTTTGTAATGTGTACAACATGGCTCAATGGTGGTTTAATTAATCTCAGCAATTGATAGTTTCCTACTAGAAAAATCTAACCGGTGGTCAATATCTCCTCCTCCAGGTTGTGCTAACACAGCTCCTAACGTAATGGAAGACGCATCAACATGCACGTGAAACTCCTTGGTCCAATATGGGAAAACCAAAATAGGCGCAGTAATCATTTTTTGTTTCAGTGTGTCGAAGCTCTGTTGGCATTCTTTTGTGCAACTAAACTGGCAATGTAATCTGAGCATATCCCTTAATGAACTTCATGTAGTATCATGTGTGTCCCAATGCAATGTGCATCTATTTGACTGACGTAGGAGGGGGTAGATCAACTATAATGGCGATCTTGGATAGATCTACCAGCAATCCTTGCTTACATACAATATGTCCTAATAGAACTCCAAATGGTGAAAAGAAAATGCAATTATTTAGGTTCAAGGCAATTTATCATTGCCTGCATTTATCCAACATTAGCCTTAGACATTCAATATGATTCTTCAATAAACTAAAAACAATCAAATCATCAAAATATGCTTCTAAAAATTTATGCAGAAATTCCTTGAATGCTTCGACCACCACCCTGGAAAAGATGGTTGGGGCATTCTTCAATCCGAATGGCATTACTATGTATTGGTAGGATCCCCATTATATTGAAAATGTGGTCTTATGGAAATCTTCCTTGGCAATCTAGATCTGATGGTATCCTGAATATCCATCTGTAAAAGAACATACCTCTTGGCCTCCCACATTATCTAACACTTCATCAGTGAATGGTGTAGGGAAGGGGTCATGTAAATAGGCATCATTTAGCTTCCTGAGGTCTATGCATATTCGGATCTCTCTTGTCTTCTTGTCTTGTACCACTATAGGGATAATCCACTCTGATTCTTCCACAGGTTCTATAATCCCTGCTTCCAGCATTTTGTCAAGCTCAATCTTCACTGTTTCCTTATATTTAGGGTTCAATCTGTAGGGTCTATGTTTGAATAGTCTTTTGTTTGGCTTCAAAGGGATCCTCATCTCTCTCATATGCCCTTTAATTCCCTTCATATTAGTGAACTTAGTTGGAAACAAGTCCTGATATTCATGCAGTAACTCTGTAATTTTTTCAATGGTGGCAGCATCCTAGTAATCTCCAACATTTGCAAACTTTGGTGTCTGCTTTGTTCCAATATTGACCTTCTTAATCTTGATAGGCTTTCCAATAAATGGTAGCTCAACTCCTTGTCCTTCCACGTCTCTTTAGCCTTCTGTTTATGTGATGTTCACCTTCCTAGGATCATCGTCTTCATCAACATTGATGTTGTAGCCTTGCAATTTCTGGAAAGGTGCAGTACATTCGTCCTCTTCTTGCTCTAAAGAGAGGCTAAAGGTATCCTAAAATACTTTATGTCTAACAATTTGTAGTGCTTGATCTACTTAAGGAAATTGACTTTCAAACAAGAAGGTAGTTACAAAATTCAGAGTCATACCTTCACAATCCGTAGTGATGAGACTCATCTCTGCTTGGAGGTACCAGTTGATAGGCGTCATGTCCAGTGTGTTAGTGAATTTGTACACCCATTTTTCTTGAGGAATGTTGCTCCAGGCTTCCTCACACTCTGCACATGGTCCTTTGGACAGCTTCGACCTGTATAGTGAACTTCGCAACCTTATACTTGTGCTGAGAACTGCATTGTCATCAGAGTATGACATTGTACCCATTCCGTAATGTTGTATTTATGTGCCCCCCACCATCTTGTTGGTGTGGATTTCAAAGCCTCATCCATTGCCAATAATCTTTGTTGTATTGGTACACTTTATTCAAAGTCTAACAAGAAGGTTTCTAAAGGATTCAGACCATCAAAGGTGGGTAAATTGCTTACTGTTGTGCCAATCCAGTGAACTTCTCTGGTTAATCTAGCACATCTTCTTGTAGATACTTCATACATATTATTCTTCTAGTTCTCCAATGCTTCTTATGAGCCTGATGAACATGTGTTATCACTTCTCCATCTTAAGTTCCCATCAGCTGTAGGATTAATGTAATCCTGTTATCTAGTTGTTAACTTGTATATATTTTCTAGTGCATATGCGTGGTCTTCTTCTCTGATAGGTTCTATGTACCGTTGACCTTCATCTGGATCTAAAGGTGCAATGACCCTAAGGCCATATCTTTCAAAATTCATACGTCTTTTATTTAAATCAACCATAGTGGAATTATTGAAAGCCCAATCAATTCCTAACAATGCGGGGTAAGGAAAACTATTATCAACTATTTCAATTACCTCAAAATATGAAAATGTTCTTTCTTCTTTGATGTCCACAGGGACATGTTCTAATCTACCAAAAGGGCTTACAGCTTGATGATTAGCCATCCTAAGCCTGATAAGGGAATAGATCAGCTTCAGTTATCCCATCAGTGCCCAGGTTTGCTTCGTCATGACATTGAACTCCGACCCTAAGTCGAGGACTACATAATCTATCTCATACTCTCATATTTGAGCATTCAAATGTAATTCCTTATTTTTCCTTCTCTTCTTACCGATTTGGTGTACTTCCCTATTTAGTAAGGGGTCTATATTTCCTAGCTCATAGTGTCTGATTAAATTTTGTAACTCTTGTACAGTTCTTTCATCCTGAATCAACTTAATACAAGTATATAAATATTCCATGAGCTTTCTTACCTCTTTTCCCTCTTTTGGCGAAGCAAACTGATAAAATTCCAGAGGCATTCCATATTCTCTCACTTCTATTCTTGTCTTTAATGAGGAACCTTGGTCTCTGAATTCTTTCCTTGCTTCCTAAAACATTTGTCTTTCTTTCTTTGCATCAAACATTTGTGTCTTCTCTGTAGCTTTCTTTATTCCTGAATCTTCGGTAATATTTTCTTGGGTCAGTATGTCTTCTCCTGTAATAGTGCCTCCTCTGGTTATAATAGTGACTTTAGGGTCTCCTCCGCGAGGCTCAGCATATATCAGTTGCACTTGCGGTTTCTATTGAGGTCCCATCCTTTCCTAAAGCTTAGATAGAAGCATAGGAGAATCTTCTATAACATGGTCAAACGAGTTGCAGTAGCTGCAAGTGGTACAAGGGTTATGACAATCCCTTGCAATATTTTCTGGTTATGTGCAACTATAATAGATGATCTATCCTCGGCCTCGACCCATTCCTCCTTTTCGTCCTCTTCCTCTGAATCCACCTCAATTATTGAAGTTTCCTCTCGTAGGAGAGTTATACTGCATAGTGTTTCCTTCTTGTTGTACTTTTCCTTGAATATTATATATTTCTCTCGACCTTTCATGCATGAGATCGTAAGCCCTACAATCTCTATCATCATGTCCTACAGACTTAAAGAATGTACAGTACAAATTTGTAGGTGTCTGAACATACTTTTTCATGTAGTAGCACTCACCAGGACGATGTTTGTTTCTGCATACCTCACACCAAGGTAAGGTGACTTGCTAGAAAGGGATCGGAGCTCCATAATCCAAGTATTCATTGAATAGGGGACAATGTTCCTTGTCATGGCCTTCTAATCTACATCTGACACACCAGATTTCTTCTATTTTATCCTTTCCCTTATCTTTCTTCATATCTTCGACCTTCAGAGACAAACTAGTTAGCTGACTCAAAATCTGACTCATACCTAAGCTGGATTATCCCATGGGGGTTTATTCTAGCTTCATGGCGATCTCCAATGCCTCATACTGTGAAGAAATCTTATGTTGAATCAGAGGGACTCTGATGTGTTGTAAGAGGGCAGCAATGAACCATTCTTTGTTTTGTTCATTTGGGATCTGAAAAGTCAATCGACCTGTTAAGGTTTTGATTCTCTGATCAAATTCCCAAACAGGTTTGGCCACCTTCTACTTGATCTCTTTCATCTCTGTGATACATTGTGACTCTAACTTGGGTTTCTTGAACTATGTAATCAATGCATTCTTAATCTGATTCAGTGACTTAGGTTGTGCAGTTCCTTGGACAAGCTTCATGTACCAGCTCAGTGTGTGATCCCTTAGAGTGGTACTAAACTGGGTTCTTTTGATAGCTTCATCAATGAAATTTTTAATATTCCATACAGCTTCACATAGGAACCAGTGTTGATCAGGATATTTAGATCCATCTCCCCTAAATATAGGAAGCCTCATCTCATCTGCCATAGATCTTCCCAGGGTTCCTAACTGAATATGTGGTGGACTACTATTGATAGTGCTCTGGATGCTCTGGTGACTGGGATTACTCTGGTTGCTTAATACTACTAAATCAATAGGAGGGATAACAATACTTACTTCGATGGTATGCACAGTTTTTGAGGTTTCAAGTTCTCCCCGGTGAAGCTCTTCAGCTTTTCCTTCCTCTGCCCTAGCGGGTTCTGAATGTTTTTTGTCTGTCATTTATGCCTCTTCTCCACTGTAGAAACCCTCCTCCCTATAATTCTACTTAAAAAGGTTTGCAAGGTGAACTTCTCAGAACACTCTCTCAATGCGCGTATGTCCAGCTTATGTGTCGCTTTCACTAGATGAATTATTGAACATTAGCCTTTCTAGATCTGACCAATCTACTATATCTTAAATATGTTCTTCTCATGAAATAACATCTTGAGTCTCAACTTCAGGAATTGTACAAATTTTCCTCTGGGTCCCTTGAAGAATTATCTCTCAACTTGGTTATATGATTCTACTCTGTCAACATCAAACTCTGTGATGTACCCTCCAATGGTGCTATCAAACCAGTGATATGTTTCTCATGATATGGTGTTATCAACTCTTTTGACCTTCTTGATCAGATTTGACATCCAAACCATGGGAGGTCTAGATCGGATCTAAAACTGGGTATCTTCTAATCTAGCTAGCCACTCATACAGCTCCTGATGGATTCCCCCAAATAAAATTTCATGTATATCAATAAAGATATATTTCTCCAACCAATCCTCTAAACTAAGATTAGTGTTCTTGTTATGGGCTTCAGCGAAGTCCTTTTCTTGATCCTCTATCCACTTTTGAGTCTCTATCTTCGATGGAAACCACCTTGACATTCCCTTAAGAAGCTTCCCATCCTGGCAATGGAACCATTTGTTGGCACAGGGGTAGACCCAGGGTTCAGCTCAAAGAGCGCACCAACAATCCCTAACTATTGGCCCTTTCGAAAACACCTTCGAAGCAAATGCAGTCTCACCCAAAGCAGTTATGAGGGGGTTGAAGGACAGTGATGTCTACAACCAAAGGAAATATCAAGTGGATCTAACACAAGAAAAGCACAGCGTTCATATATCACTTATCAACTTATATCTATTCTGCACATCTACTTATCAGATCTAACGAAGTAGTGCAATCACAGTATATCAATGAAAGAGATAGATTACCAATCACACACAACACAAAATATATGTGTTTCACCCTCTCTCTAGGGCTACATCCACATAATTGTGCTATAATATATTAAGGTAAAGAATACAGTTCTTATCTACGCCCTTAGCTAGCAGATCTTCTTTATTCTCCTCTCTTTCTCTCCCCTCCTTGTGCACCCAGTTGTAGAGTTGATCCTCACACCCAGCTGGAGATCTCACAATACCAGAAGGCTCTCGTACTCAAAACTTTTTTCTCACACACTACTACTCACTCAATCACACAACAACAAAGACAACAACAATAATCATAACACCAACCCATCCCAGGTCCTTTAGACCTCTATTTATACATTACAATAGCTCACCGACATCCTTAGGTTGAAACATAGGTGTCCAAAAAAACCCAAATACCAAAACCCTAGGTGTCTAAAACCCTAGGTCAACTTGACCCATATTTTTAGGGCTTCGCCAGCCTGTTTCCTTCCTTCTTGTGCAGTGCTCCAAAGTATCCAACAGTGGATTTTTTCTCTTGCTGAGTTGTCCAAGATCCTTCTTTCTTACTTATCTATCATCCCCGATCTCCCTATCCAACGGATTACTTCACTCTTTCTTTTCTGCTCTTTTTCTCACTTCGACCCAGTAACAGTCACTGTGTCTTTTGCGAAGTTTGTTCTCCCTTTTCTTCCTTGATCTTCATGTACTTCCATAAAAAAAGGGCCAACAGAATTGCATAACACAATGGAGGAAGACACCACCAAAATAATGGCCTCATCACTTCATCCATACATTTGAAGGAATCCCAGAGAACTGGTATGTAGACAAGGAGATGTGCAGAGGTACTACAAAATGGATAGCATTACAATATAACTTTGTATTAGTGTTCTCATTTGAACATGAGAACCCCAAAATGGATTCAACACTGAAGTTGATATAGGGAATGATATTTACTAATGAACCATAGGTTGAAATCATGACAGAGTATCAACAACAGAATAGACATACAGTCAAAGAACTGCGTTCATGCTATCATCATGAAGAGGGAGCACCAAATGAGGATGACCTACACAAAATTCAGATTAAATAAATTGAAGGATAAATACAAGTGGAAGGTCCATATCTCGAGTCAGAAGTATTTTATGCATCAATCAAAGTTAATAAATTCAACATTCTTACAACTGAAAATCCCAAAATGGAAAATATTGGAGACTATTGGGATGAAAAAATAGTAGAAATAATAAGAGAGTTATTGTACGAATACAGTGACATGTTCCCAACAAACTTTACAGAGATAAAAGGAATAACAAGAGAGCTAGGAGAGATGAATATACCTCTCAAACCTGAGGCAATACCTGTCATGAAGAGACCTTACAGACTAAATATGTTATATAAGAAGAAAGTGAAAGAAGAAATTGACAGAATGTTGGAAGATGGTATCATTGAATCGGTAGAGGAATCTGAATGGATAAGTCCTATGGTAATCCAAGAAAATAAACAAGGGGGGATAAGGATATGTGTAGATCTGAGAAAACTTAATGATGCTTGATTACATGAATATTTCCCTACCCCTTTTACAGATGAAGTCTTAGAGAATGTGGGAGGCCAAGAATCGTATTCATTTATAGATGCATTATTAGGTTTCCATCAGGTCAAAATAGCTCCAAAGGACAGGTATAAGACTACTTTTTCTACAGAATAGGGATCCTACTAATACACAGTCATGCCATTTGGGCTGAAGAATGCACCAACCATATTTTCAAGAGTAGTCATAGTTGCTTTTAAGGAATTCATACATTTTGTTTTAGAAGTATATCTAGATGATTGGACTGTATATAGTTTGTTAATGGACCATGTAGAAGTATTAATGCTAATGTTGGAAAGATGCAGGAAATGCCATATATCATTGAACATCAAGAAATGCATTTTTGGGACACATTTTGGCATATTGTTGGGACATATAGTCTGTAAACAAGGTTTACTAGTGGATCATGCTAAGATTCCAGTCATTGTCAATTTACCACCACCAAATTCAATGCGCTAATTGAGATAAACACTGGGACATACAGGCTATTACAGGAATTTTATAAAGGGGTATGCACAGATTACTACGCCAATGGAAAAATTGTTAAAAAATGATATTAGATTTTACTAGAATGAGGACTGTCAACAAGGATTGGACACCTTAAAAGAAAATATGGTCACAACACCTATCCTAGTATTCCCAGATTAGAAAAATACATTTCATGTGCATGTAGATGCATCGGCCATATCACTTGGAGCAATTTTGGCGCAACCATGAGTAGGGGATTTAGACCATCATATAGCTTTTGCAAGAAGAAAATTGTCAGAATCATAGCAGACTTACAACAGCATAGAAAGAGAAGGCCTAGCCATGGTATATGCACTTCAGATGTTCATACACTATTTACTGGGTAAACACTTTAAGATGTTCATAGATCATTATGCCCTCAAATATCTAGTCAACAAGCCAGTGTAGATGGTCATTGTTATTCCAAGAATTTGATTTTGAAGAGATAGTCAAACGAGGAAATTTGAATGCAAGACCTTATCACTAGTCAAGGGTAACCAATGGAGAAGAACCTACCAACTTGGAAGACAATTTCCCTGATGTGTAGTTGTTTTTAGTACAAATAGTTGATGAATACTTCATTGATATTATTGAATACTTAAGTGCAGGGGTTGCACCAAAAGAGTTTAGCACTACACAGAAGAAAAATCTCATAGTCAAAGCTGTAGACTATCAACTTATTGCATGACACTTATATAAGATGGGTGCATATAGCATTTTGAGAAGATGTGTATTACAACATGAAAGGCCTAGAATTTTGGTAGAATATCATGAAGGTATAGCTAGAGGAAACCATGCAGTAAAATATACAACACAGAAGGTATTGCGTGCAGGATTATGGTGGCCAACAGTCCATAGATATGCCAAGGAATACTTCCAAAAATGCAATGTTTTTCAAAGGGTTGGCAAACCCAGCAAAAGGGATGAGATGCCCCTAAGACCACAAGTAACCTTGAAAGTATTTGACAAATGGGAAATAGACTTTATAGGACCAATCGATCCACCAGCAAAAATATCAGGAGCTAGATATATCATTAATGTGACTGAATACTTAACAAGATGTCAGTCGAAGCAACAACACTAAAAGGCTGCACCGTAGAGACAACAACACTCTTCTTATTTGAGCAAGTGATCACCAAATTTGGATTTCCAAGGATTTTGATGGCTTATCAAGGCACTCACTTTATCAGCAGTACCATCAGGGCTATGACTGAGGAGTTTTAATTCTATCAGCAGAAGAGTACACCATACCATCCTCGGGAAAATGGAACAGTAGAAGCCTTCCATAAGATCTTGGAAAATTCTTTAACAAAGATCTGCAATGTCAACATGGATGATTGGGACTTGAAAATACCAGAAATACTATGGGAATATAGGACCACATGTAAGAAGTTGACAGGGTAGACACCATTCAAATTGGTGTATGGGTAGGAAGCAGTAGTACCATTAGAATTTCTGGTACCCAGTCTACGTGTAGCAGCAATTACTAACATGAAAGAAAGAGGCACAGTACATGAAAGGTTAAATCAAATAATGGATATGGAAGAGGACAATATTCTGACAATATTTCACTAGGAAGTGCAGAAAGCCAGAGACAAATCATACACGATAGACATATTAAGAAGAAGAGTTTTAAGGAAAGAGACCTAGTCCTTCTCTATGACAGTAAAAAATTTCAACATCCTTGATCCATATTTTAAGAGCAGAATGAAATGAATACAGAATATTAAAATATGCTTAACATAGAATAACAGAGATATAGTAAAACTGGTTTTCTATTCAATAAGAAAATAAGTTGAAACTTTAAAATGCAGCGGAAAACAAGCTTGTTGGAATGGTGGTAGCTTATCTCTGAGAAGACATTTTATGGTTGTGCTCATTCACAAGAAGATGATGAAAATGAGGATCTAAAGACATTTTTAAAATAAACATGAATGTCAAAAACATTAGAAATCCAAAAACCTAACCCTAGGAGACGAGGCGCCAAAATTCATGTTGGCCCCGTTTGGGTAAGTTAGTACATCAACTTCCCAGGGTCGTAACTTTTGCATATGATCTTCGTTTTAGACACACAATAGCCCATTGGAATGGTCTGTATAAGGAATACACATTTGTTTCTAACTATAAAAGGGCATTTCCAACTATGGTGAGCCCTAAAAACAATGTTTAGGGCCTCAAAACGGCTCTGCATTTCAGGGACCCGAAAACTAGGAAAAAAAACTGTGAAACTCAAAAACTACCAAAATGAACCATTTCGAATAGGTGAGAATCCATAAAAATCCATATGGATTAATCCTCCCCCCTTAGGAGGAAATGGTGCCCATTGCGTTGATTTCCCCATCAGATGAGGATTTTTTTGTTGAATTTGTCCCCGGGTGAGCCACTTGCTTTGGTGCAGGAGCTTCCCTACTTTGACAACTCGATAAAGTTGGATCCTTTGATGTTGGGTGCCCTTGATCTGTGTGTCCACAATATGATCATTGGATGCATGTTGCATGTAGTCAAGGTTGATCTTTGTTGGTTTCAATTGCTCTGTTATCTCTGAGGTGTCCAATAATGGTGGTAAACATGGCCGAAGGAGAGCCACATTGAAGATTGGGTACAGGCCAAGGAAAGGGGAATGTTGAGCACAAAATAATTATCACCCACAGCCTTGGTGATGGTGTATGGCCCATACCAGAGTGGGTGAAGCTTCCAATGGGACCCTGTAAGGCATTCTTTATACAAGTCCAACCAAATTTTTTCTCCCACCTGAAACTTATGTGGCACCCGGTGTTGATCATGGCGATGCTTGTACTTGGCATTGGAATTCTATCCTAAACCTGTTGGCAGATTTGTTGGATCCACTCAATGAACCAAGTGGCTTTGTCATCTTCTGGTGGATAAGGGGATGAATCGACTGAGGTGTTCACCAGGGGTGGTGCAATATCCATGGGGCCCAATGGTTGGAATCTCAACCCCACCTGAAAGGGTTTGTGGCCAGTTGAGCTATGCAAGGCTCAGTTCTAACTATGTTGGAAATAGGGAAGACTCTCATCCCATGTGTAGGGGTGCTTATAATTGTACATGCGCAGGATATGTATGATCATCCGATTGACGACCTCAGTTTGGCCATCTGTCTGGGGGTGGAAGGCAGTGAATTTGATGAGTTTGGTATCTAGCACTGATTAGAGGCTCAACTAGAATGTGTGGAGGAACTTTCTATCCCGATATGAGACAATGGTTTGTGGGATCCCAAAGTGTACCTAGACGTGTTTAAAGAAGAGCTTGGTAGTGGCTCCTGCGGTGATGTTCTTCTTGCAGGCGGCCAGAATATTCATCTTGGAAAAGTGATCAACAACCACAAAAACATAGTCATTTCCCCTCTTAGTGATGGGAGGCCCAACATGTAGTCCATTGAGATGGATTCCCACATCTTGTCAAGATGAGGTAGAGGGGTGCATAGGACCTATTTATTAGTGGTCGATTTGGCAATAGCGCAGGCGGTGCAGGACCTAATATACTTGTCGATATCTTGTCAACGTTTTGGCCAGCAGAAATGTCTATTCAGCACTTCCACTATATTTTCAATGCCAAAGTGTCCTACCACCCAACTATACTGATCTTCCCAAATCTGCTTCTCACGCTCACTTGATGGAACACATAGATGGACCAGACGACACAATAGCTTGTCCTGAAGATGGAAATTAGCGACCACTGAGTTTGCTCCCAACATTTTGTAGGCAGTGGAGAATTCAGGGTCTATCTCATAAAGGTAGGGCCATCCAGAGGTCTCATGGATGCAAGAGTCTAGCACCATGGTGAGTGCCATGACTAGAGGTCAGCTGACGAAAACAGCAACTCAGTTGGTACTTCTTGTTTTATACTTGATGTTGAGGTGGAAATTTTGTAATTATGTGGACCACTTCTGATGGCTGTCATTCTGCAATTTTCCTTGGGTCTGCATGAACTATGGTGGATTATGATCAGTGTGGATGACTGTCTCCTTCCCCAGAGTGTAATGTCTCCACTGGCAGCAGGCTTGCAAAATGGAGTACATTTCTTTGTCATAATTAGGGTACTTACGGAAAACATCTGATAGTGTCTCACTATGATACGCCACGGGATGGCCATGTTGAGTGAGAATGATGCCCATAGCATAGTTTGAAGCATTTGTATCGATATCAAAGGGATGATAGAGGTCCAGTAATGAAAGTATTGGGGATGAGCACAAACGTTGCTTCAAGTAATTGAAGGCTTGTTGTTGGGACAAGCCCCACACAAATGTTTTCTTACCACCATACCTAGTTACTTGGCTGAGAGACCATGCAATATGAGAAAATCCCAACACGAACCTGTGATAGAAATTGGCGAGGCCCAAGAAGCTCAGAAGCTCAGTGAATTTGGTTGGGGATGGCTAATCATGGATGACATGGATCTTGGTTGGATCCACATGCACACCATGTTGATCAACAATGTATCCTAATTAATGGAACCTGGCCATGCCAAAGGAGCATTTTTACAAGTTTGCATATATTTTTTGTTGTCGCAAGGTGTGCAGAACCTACTAAATATGTTGCAAGTGTTCCTCCCAAGTCTTTTTGTAGATGAGGATTTCATCCAGATACACCACTAAAAAATTATCTGTGAAAGGTCACAGGATATCGTCCATCATCCTCATAAAATTTGTTGGAGCATTTTTCAAACCAAAGGGCATGACTAACCATTCAAAAATACCTTCTTTTGAATTGAAGGCGGTCTTCCATACATCTGTATGTTCTATTGGGACCTGGTGGTATCCAGACTTCAAATCAATCTTACTAAAGTATTTGACCCCATGAGATGATCAAGGAGTTCATCGATTCGGGGAATCAGGTACTGGTTCTGGACTATGATTTTATTCAGAGATCGGTAATCAATGCATAGTCTCCAGGTCTCATCTTTCTTATGCACCAGTATGATTAAGATCCCACAAAGAGATGAGCTAGGATGGATGTGCCCCTTGTGGAGTGGTTCTTGGATCTACCTCTTGATCTCCTCGTTTTCTAAGAAAGAGCGGTGGTAGACCAGCCCATTGGGTAGCGTTGCACCTGGGGTCAGATCGATGGGATGCTTGACCTAGCAGTGAAAAGGTACCTCGGTAGGAGAGGAGAAGATATCCGAGTATTCTTCTGTTGTGTGGAGAGATAAGCCATGGAGACTTTGGATGTGGTTGCAATATTTCTCTTACTATGAGAGAAAATCACGAAGAAAAAAAATTTCCTGGTCTGAGAGATGGCCTTCCTGCATTGCTTGGTAGAGATCAAGGAAATAACACTAGAAGGGACTGCCTTAGGTTTCTTGTACAATATCATGTTCAAAGTAATAATAATACGAGGCCTAGACTCATATACAGCATGATGTTTCCATAAATAAGGTTGGTTGAAAAGAACATAACAAACTTCTAGAGGAGAAACATCACACAATACCTCATCTTTCAAGGGCTTGATGTTGTACGACAATTTCCATTGTTGGCTAACATGGATATCACTTCCTTGGTGGAGCCATCCATTGGTGTAGGGTTTGGTTGCATCATTTTCGATAGGGCTAGCCTCTTGACGACCTCTGCTGAGATGAATTTTTTCTAGCTACCGCTATCAACGATGAAGTGCAGCAGGGTGGCTTTTACCGACATCTGTGAATGGAAAAGGTGCTTGTCTTCTTTTTGCTCATCTAGTTCACCAGGCTGGAGCTTGGTGGTAGCAACGGTGGCACTGGGTTCCATGTCAATGATCCATCTTCCAATTTCTTGTTCTGACTCTGAGTCAGAACCCGCATCTAATTCAGAGGCCTTCACTTTGGCCACCAGCAACTGCTTTGAGTGGAAATTAGCAGTGTTATGCCAAGGGCTCTGATGGAAGTCGCACCACTTCCCGGTATCCTTCTTTATCTTTCTGGTGTCCTTATTTGCTTGCATATTGGAATGATTGTCATGATATTATCCAACTTTGCTCCATCCTTTTTTCTATACTTTGGGGCCGCCCTTTCCTGGTTTTTGCTGCAAGGGGTTCCCAAGCCCAAATTGTCCTATATTTTGTTTGAGGTTTTGCTCGATTTTGATAGCATATCGATAGGCCGCATCCAAGGACGAGATGTCAAGAAATCCCATTTCGTTCTGTATGTATCTATGTAGAGAACCGCAATACTTGAGCACCATATTTCACTCTGAATCTTTGATACCCATCTTGGTGCACACGGTATGGATGATATTTGTGAAATTTGCCACTGCTTGGTCTCTTTCTTGCCGCAGTGTGGTCCATTTGGTATACAAGTCATCATAACTTCCAACATGGTAGTATTTTTCCTTAATAGCATCCCTAAAGGATTCCCAGGTGGCCACAGCTATAAATAATAAGGGTTCCTTTTTTTCCTTTTGTTCATAGAAATTTTCCCACTAATCTTTGTCATGGGGAACGGCTTTGAGGAGCGCAAAAGTAATTTTTAGTCTATTTGAAAAGTTTTGGACAGAAAAATACCCTCCTAGTAGATTCAACCACTTGTCTATAGCATCTACGTCTATTTGACCTTCAAATATAGGAATATCGAAGTTGATTTGTACCTTGAACTGGGTAGTTCCTTCGCTCGAGGAAGATGCGTCGCCTATTGGTATCTGCTAAAAGATTTGCACGAAACTATCCATCATATCATTCCTTTGTTCTGTGCGAGCTTCCTCAAGCAACATTTTGAAAGGACCTCATGCCCCATCATATTTCTTTTCTCCCTCCATGAGAGGTCATTTGAGTGTGCGAGAGATTTTGTCCTCAAGAGAAACAAGATCGAGACCCAATTCTTTGTACCCTGACCTCGTTGGGGACTAGCATTAAGACAACAAGGAGAAGACCACTCTGATACCACTAATCCCGATTTTATTAGCAGAATGAAATGAATACAGATTATTAAAATATGTTTAACACATAATAATAGAGATACAGTAAAACTGGTTTTCTATTCAATATGGAACTAAGATGAAACTATAAAATGGAGTGGAAAACAAGCTTGTCGGAATGGTGGTGGCTTATCTCAGAGAAGAGATGTGACGGTTGCACTCATTCACAAGAAGATGATTACAATGAGGCTCTGAAGGCCTTTTTATAATAAACAAGAATGTCAAAAACCCTAGACATCCAAAAACCTAACCCTAGGAGATGAAGCACCAAAAGTCATGTGGGCCCCGTTTGGGTAAGTTAGTACATCAAATTCCTGGGGTCATAACTTTTGCATACGATCTTCATTTTAGGAAAATGATAGCCTATTGGAAAGGTCTATACGAGGAATAAACATTTTTCTATTATTAATCAAAGGGAATTATCGATTATGGAGAGCCCTAAAAACTTTATTTCGGGCCTCAAAACAGCCCCGCAAGTCAAGGACCTGAAAACTAGGAAAAAAAATTGCCAAACTCGAAAACTACCAAAATGAACCAGTTGGAATAGGTGGGAGGCCATTGAAATCCATGTGGATCAATCCTAGTAAGTTTAGAATGCATTGGCTAGGGCCATATGAAGTAAATACTGTCAAAGATGGAGGACCTGTGTAGCTAAAGGATTTGGAAGGAACAAAATTGAAAGGAATGATCAACGATAGTCGGTTGAAACTATACAGGGGTAGTCGAACTCCTAAACCTTATAAGTTATATCTCAATGAGAAAGACATGTATATAGTGTACTATAGCAGAGATTAGGACAAAAAATGAGAAAAAAGAAATAAAATAAAAAAGAGAAAAAGGGGGAAAAATAAATACAATAATAGAAAATGAAAGAAAAACACAAAAATACATGGAAGTTTATTGAACCATAAGAAAGTGTGAAAAAGAATCCCGCGCAATAATTACCGAGACAAACATCATAAGACAACGCGCAGGAAAAATTACAATCAGTGCATATGCACGCGAATAGTGGAAAATGACTATGATCGGGTCTATAAAAGGACGAAAGCACACATTTACTCAACACTTAGCGATTTTTTAGCACATAGCGACGAATAGAGTGCGTACCCAAGCTAGCGGTTTATGCAAAAGAAAAAAATTGTGTGTAGTTGATAGAGAGAGACTCCACCAAATTTCAATGTGCCAAGCCAATACATCTAGGTTATGTGGCAGGGCCAAAGGTGTAAGGAAAGAATGCAACAACCTGAGAACATGGTCAAGATGGAGGATATTACCACCTCAGACACACAATCAATCAACCTGACACAAGTTGAGGAAGAGACCTCCACGGTGCAGCAACAAGAAATAGGGAAGAGCTTCGGTGTCTGGAATGGTATTCTGAACCCAAACCTCGAGACACCTGTGAAGCTCGTTGAAACAATGGGACCAAGACAGTCCCATGAATACAAGGAGGTGTTGGTTGAAGACATCAATGACCATCCAGAGTCTGGATGGGAATAAGAGGATGCAGATGCAACAGAGACAGGCACATCTGTTGTGGGATAGAAAAGAAAGGCGTAGGATGCCATGGATATTACACTCCTCTATCTCCCAGATGCAGTCATTTCTATGGATGATATGCTTGGAAAAGTACCTAATCTTAGGTACACCGACCATGATGTGTGCGATGCGGCCAAACTCCTAGAGTTTTTCGAGGAGAGTTATCTCATAAACACAGGGGAAATTGGATCCATAGGCAAACCGATACTGCAGCCCATGCATTGGATAAATGGGATATATAACTTAGGCATTATGAACCTATTGGACATACCACATTTCAGGTGCGATAAGAATGTCAGGTTCTGTGTCAAACAACTAGTCGACCGCATACATGGAGGCATCGTTTGGATGGATATGTTGGTACAAATAGATGTGGAATTGATTTCCAAGATCACAGGATTGTCCATAGTCAATGCACAGCCCGAGGAATACCTAGATAACAAGGTGCATGAGAAATAAATAGCAAAGCAGGTCAAAGCGAAGTTTGACACTACTCAAGGGAATATAGGATTTTTTATCAAGGATATTAATGAAAATGTGACAAGGTTCGTCAGCAAGCTTATGGCTTGCAAATTTTTGAGGAAATGTCACAAAGAGGAAGTGCCAGCAAGCGTTATTGCAATATTCACTTAGTGCGTGAAGGGGGTCATGTTTGTTATAACCCTAAATTTGACCACGCATGCTTACCTGGCATCAGGCCAATTCATATCCCTTCTTTGTCAAAACTCTGTTGAACAACTCTTTGAAAATCCTCTTGTGTCAAGGCCCATGCGCCCTAACCCATTACTGCACGTGTGTGCACGCTGGCTGACTCACTACAGCCCGCATGTACCTAACAAAGCACAAAAAAAGGAAAGTTTTCGACGAAACAAAAAGCTATGGGTCAGTTAACTAAAACTCCCGACTATGCATGGCTGAGGGTTCGTCCAAAACCCTAGCTCCTTCTAGTCTATAAAAGAAGGGGTAGGGGTACCATTTGAAGGAGGAAAAAATATAGCGAAGAAACTCTGCCTATTTACGTAATCCATTGTCCAAACCCTTTAGCCTTTCCTCATGCCAAAGGAGATTTAACACAAAGCAGTTGAAGGACAGAAGAAGAGGAGCCCGGGATCAGGTTCAAGGAGCGGTGGTCAGTCTCAACTTTGTTGTAAGTTGATTCACTTTCAGTAATAAAAAGAATACTTTTCCCATCCCAATGCATTAATTGTCTATGGTTTGATTAATTTATGCTTGATTTCTAACCCTTGAGTATAGAAGTAGCATGCATGCATAGTTGTTGTTTGTCTTGAGTGCAGGTCATCTGTGGAAGGAGAAGCGCAAGCAAGTAATCGAAGAGCAATGGAGGATCTACATCGAACGTTAGTGATAAGGTTGGTGGTCCTTTTCCATGCATTTACTGTGAAAAAGGGGTTTAAATCTTGGGTTGTAGGTAAAAAAGTAGTTTCTATTCGGTCAAAATCTGCATGCAAGTATGACCCTAGTTTGCTAGTCCATAGGGTGTTTTTCCCAACAAAATTGGCGACCATACTGGGGAGAATACTCTTTAGGGTTCCTGGATTTATTTAAGTTTTTGGGTAGTTTAAAGATTCGGTTTTCTGTTTTTCTTTTCCTGTCTTTTTCTGTAAGGTCTGAGCTAGCAAGGAGTCTAGTTTTCCATACCAGCTTTTCCTGACTTTTTCGCCTTATTATTCCTTGCATTATTTGTCTTTTCTGTTAGAAAGAGCATCCAAGCCTTCAAGGGACCCTGGTTATCAATACCAGAGGCCTCTTCCTAGTCTGTACTGCCTGTTTTCATATTTTTACTTAGAATTTAGATATACACGCGGCCTGTACAAGGTCAGCCTACGTGTACACGCCTTCTGTCTCTATTCAGCACGTGTTTGCTCGCGTGTTGTTTTAGTGACAGTCGCATGCTTGATAGGATACTTTTTGTTCAGGGTAGGGCATTCATCCCCTCCTTTGACAAGAAGTATTCCTCTTAGGTGTTTGAGTCTAGGTTTGAACAGTCAGTAGGTTAGGCCATCTTACCCTTAGCCTGCTTTTTCTCAGTTAATAGTCGACAGAAAATATAAATAAATAAAAAATTATGGTTTTTAGACAAGCATGAGAGTCTTTGTTTTTTTTTATTGCCATTGTGTGATTCTTTACTTTGATTCTTTGTGATCTTCCCTTTAAGCCAAAATTTGTTTTTCTTGGTTTTTTGCTTGTTGGTATTTTCCTGTTTTTTCTTTATTAGCACTTAAATAAAAAAATCTCTTTTCATTTTCTTCTTTGGTTGAAGAGTGTGTTTCTGCATCATTATCTAGGGAGAAGTATTTTATTTCATAAGTTTTTGAAGTGCACTTAGAGCATAAGTAGCTCGTAGTCGAGCAAAATCCCTTTGAGTTTACTGTATAAAATCTTAGAAAAAATTAAAAAACAAACAGAAATATTTCTTTGTGAAAAGTTGTTGAAATTTTGCATTTAGTAAAAGTCTTTTGTTTCCAGCTTTTTCATTCATTTTTTATTTCATCTTTACACATCATCAGTTTCACCCTCATACCCCTTGATGTAAGAAAAATCCATAAAAGCAACGCTAATCTTAAAATCTAATAGACTTTTATGTTTGTAGGGTTCACAAACTAGTTCAGGACTAGGGCCTTGAATTAGGTTGGAGAGGAAACTCTTCAAGGCCATTCAAAACCAAACATTAGAGTCTGACATAGGGAGTGTCTAAGTCCAGTTTCATGGAAGTTATCTGAGACCCCCCTCTAACACAGGGGATAAACACGAGGTCGCGTGTGGAAAGGTAGCAGAGATAACCCCTCCAAAGCTGGACCAATCGTAGTGGAGAACACATATCAAGGGCTTGTTTTGGGATTCCGTCATTTGCATTTTCCACGGGGCTTCATGGGTCTCAAATACATTCAAGGTCCTCACTTGTCTTCCGGACCATTTTCTCTCGATACCCTTGACAGGTTTTGGGCTTGATACCCTGCTCATTGTGGTCTACCCGACTTTTGACTGTACCCGCCTGGTGATTGTTCGCATGCTAGAAACCTAGTTGCCAATCTTTTTAGGGACATACACAGGTGATTTCGGGGGTATAACATGGTACCTAGGACAGACATCAGACCATGCTTTGCAAAGTATACCCGAAGGGTGCTTCCATGTTCAAGTTGCACTTGCACTGGTAAGTTTCTCTAGTGTTGGTTTTTGTAACTATTCTTCCAAATAGTTTAGTAATTGTTTGATTTATCTCTTAGGGGCTTCTTTTTAGTGTGTGTTACTTTTGAACGTTTAGAATACCTTAGTGTATCTTGGATTTTCTCACACAGTAGAGGATCCTGAGCTCCGCTGGTCATGAAGGCTTCTTGGCCTACCACCAGTTACACTGGAGCCACCCCCGCCGCCATTAAGGTGGAAGCTAGACCAACAAGGGTCTTTTGAAGTGATCGGGTTATAAACCTTTGTGTCCGAACAAATCCCAGAGGAATCAATCGCCAATATTGGCTTGGTTGAAACCCCAACCACTGATATCTTGGCACCGTTTATTGTACCAATCCAATTTCACGAACGCCAGACAGTGCCTCACACAGCTATGGAAACAAACGCTATTACTTCTTCTGGGAATTCTTCAATTCCCACCATAGTTGCTACCACAGGAGAGTCATCTCCTAACTTATCATCGTCAGTCTGAGCCACCATGGTCTCAACTGCAACTACATTACATAGTGGACCGAACCCTTCTATAGCAGTGGCCACAACCCCCTTCAGACCTAGTGCGACAGGCCCTTTGTTCTCATACGGTATGCCTAGTTCGGGTACAAGTCCTACACTAACCTACTCCACTTTACAGACTTTGGGTCTGGGGGCAGGGAGCTCTAACGCTCCTCTGCAAGGTCAACTTGGGGGAACTCATGTCCCTTTTAACACTTTTCCTTACGTAGGAGGTCATATCCCTCCTTCATCCCCTTCGCTTGGTGGTTTGCATCAGCAGTCCGTCGGGCAGCCTACACACACTAGTTTATTTGGAGTAGGGATTCAAGGAACACCTACGCATAGTATGTCGGTAGGTTCGACACCATTCTCTTGGAATGGGACATTTGGTAACAACACTTTCTCATCCACTGATTTCCCATCTGGGGGCAATCCCATTTTTGGACAATCTACTCCTGCGCAGGGTATTATTCCTGTGCAGGGGGCACATATAGCAGAACCTTGGAACTCAGGACAAGGATCAATTCCCTCCTCTGGAATTTTGTTCTAGGGTAATACTTTCCACATTCAATGGAACCCTGGACAGACTACTATGTCCCTCCCATCAAGACTGGCATGGGGTAATCCTTCCCAAATTCCTTCGAACACGATGCATGCCCAACACTCTATGTCCTTTATGGGAAATCAGTCGATGATGTCTCCACAGATGAAAAATCCTTACGTTGGTTAGGGCCATGGTTTCTACCAGAATCCGGGCCAGCAGCCAAACTTTTCCTGGCAACCTGGTGCTAGTCAAACTCTAGGACCCTTTTTCCCAGGTTATCAGTAGCAACCTAAACTACCATTCCTGGCGACTTTACACTTGCCAGATTTGACAAGGTTGTTAAATGATCCTATTTGTCACGATCCACGTTGGCCTCCTATGCCAACGAAGTTGCCTTCAGACATTCCAAAGTTCGAGTCCAAGCCTAATGAAGATCCAGGTGATCATGTGACTACCTTCCATCTTTGGTGTTCATCTAACTCATTGAAAGATGACTCCATATAGTTGCGATTGTTTCAACGCACTCTTATCGGGAGTGCCGCGAAATGGTACATTGAGCTCGATCGCTCCAGATACTCTTCTTTTGGTGAACTGGCGATGGTCTTCCTTAACCATTTCCAGTTACCTGTCAGATACGACGCTGGCACAGAGTTGCTCGCCAATTTCGAACAGACAACAACAGACCATATCTCTGATCATATCCGAGAGTGGAGACGTCAGAAGAGTCTAATCAAAGTACCAGTCCCACCATCATTCCTGATTGAGTGGTTCCTTAAGTCTTTGGTCCCTCAGTTATCCAAAGACGTCGCGACTTCTAGAGTTTTATCCGAAGAAGATGCCATCATGAGGGCTCAACAGTTTGAGCTCATCTATTCTCAGTCTAGCTTATTATACAACATCTTTCCAGATGCGCCACGTTCGATACTGGATAAAACTAGATAGAGAGCTGGACCACATGCCAATGGTATTTTTGGTTCAACACAAACCAAGCCCACTGAGTAATTGACAAAACAGTTGCAGTAGTTATCCATACAACACACAGTGGCCAGCCAAACTACTACTTTGGCTGCTCCCCCTACCCAAACATCGGAAGTACACTCCATGCAGTCGACTAACCCAAAGGCCACCCAGCAACCTAAAGGGAAGAAAAAATAATGAAAGAAGGGTAAGGGGGATAAAAAACCCACTGATAATGCTGGCAGGGACACCACGGAAAAATGGAAGGCGAGGTATCCGTGCAACTTGTGTGCAGAAGACCACCCGACCCATCTTTGTCCTCGACTTACAAAGGCCCAAAAGTTTGTCACACGGCAACAACAGGCAGTGTTGACTAATCCCTTTCAACATGGGAAAAATTTAACGCAAGCCTCTACAAGCACAGAAGGGGGCAGCCAAGAAACCTACCCTTCTCCAAACAATCCCTCATCCAAGAAATTATATATGGTTAGGGGTGATGCGTTCATAACGACTAGAGCGCACAACTATAGTAAACCAAGCACTTCTGAGAAGGGTAAAGAAGTTGATCTCCCATCTCTTCCTCTACAGATCGAGAAGACGTTGGGAGAAACAATGACATGCATTCCAAAGGGTGCATTTAAAAAAGCTTCTCACAACCCAAACGCAAGGGCCACCCAGAATTACTCTGTGGTGGAGGATTTATCACAAACCCCTTGTGCGATGTCTGCTTTGGAGGTCCTCCAAAGCTGCCCTGCTCAGAGGAAAACCTTGTTAATCGCTTTGGGCTCTACTGAGACTTGTAATACAGGTACCATCATGTTAGATACAACCGACTTAAAACCTTGTATGCCTTACCATGTAGCATTTCATATAGTAGTGGCTCATCCCACGAAAACTTTTACACAAAATATCTTCCGCACGGTGGTCGATGAGGGTGCCTCGACATGCGTTACGTCATTAGCATGCTGGAAGGCCATTGGCCAGCCCTCTTTGTCTCCATCACCTACTCTCCTCACTGCGTTCGACAGTCGTTCTTTCCAACCACATGGCATCATTCCTTCTTTCCCTGTGTAGTTAGGAGGAAAAACTGTGTGTGTCGAAGTAGAGGTAGTCGATGCTCCCCTTGACTATAATCTCTTGTTAGGACGGAGTTGGACTTATGCTTTGCAAGTTGTGGCTGCTACAGTTTTTCGAGTCTTTTTGTTTCCACACAAGGTTCGGATAGTGACCATTGATCAACAGTCTTTCTCCAGACCTAACCCAGCTTTGGGGGCATCCACGGTCCCCATGATTGATAATCCTCAACCAGGTGTCGTTAACATAGGAGTTGGTTTGTGCCCGTCCTTGATGGGTACCTTCGATTACCCACCTCCTCATGACAATGTCAAATTTATATCTAATCACCATAAGGTTGAGATTTTTCAAGTTTCGTCATTCCGCACGACTTACTTTGAGGATCCTTGGATTCTTCCTTCCCCATCAGCCACGATGGATGAGACAGGGCACCCTGGCATGTCCATTCCCTTGTCGGCTACTGAGGTAGTGTACTCTTTAGTCCAGCAAGCCTTAGCTAACCCCGATCCGACTCCGGCACAAGAGTTGGATCCACTTCTAGAGCCTATTTGGGCTCAAGGTTCTCTCACTAACGTCGATTCGTTAGACTTAGTCTTGCCTTCTGACGAAGTGGCAATCAAAGCAATGACTAGTCCGGACAAAATTGGGAAGATCTTCATCATAGGTCATATTTCCTCCAAAAGTTAAGCCAAATCGAAGCAGGAGAATTCATCGTTACCATGACGGGAGATCAGCCATGTCGTATTAATCTCTTAGCTACATAGGAAATTTATGATGAGGGCAATATGGAGACTATCATTGAAACTATACCCATCAACATCTCTCGAAAAATTGGCATCGTGGAGAATGTCTTTGTCAGAGCGGATTGTTCCCCCGAAGAGATTCAAATTTACACGGATCTTTTCAAAGAATTGCGTGACGTTTTTGCCTGGTCTTATGAGGAAATGCCAGGTATCGATCCGAAAATAGTTGAACATGAAATCACAATGTATCCTGATGCCAAGCCTATTCGACAAAAAATTCATCTAGTAAATCCTAAGAAAGCAGCAACCATCAAGATTGAGGTTGAGAAATTGCTAAAGGCAGGTTTCATTTATCCTATTCATTTGACTCAATGGGTGTCAAACTCTGTGCCAGTCAATAAAAAACAAGGCACAATTCGTGTATGTACTGATTATCGTGATTTGAATAAGGCATGTCCCAAAGATAATTTTCCAGCACCATTCATTGACCAGATCATAGATGAATGTGCCGGTTGTGAAGCCTTTTCGTTCATGGATGGTTTTTTGGGATATAATCAAATCCAAATCAAACCTGAAGACCAACACAAAACGGAATTCATTTGTCCGTGGGGTACATTCACATATTGTAAGATGCCTTTTGGCCTTAAAAATGTTGGAGCCACATTCCATCAGGCCATGTCTTTTGATTTTCATGACCTCAAACATAGAGTCGAGGCCTATTTAGATGATATATCATCACTCTCTTGCAAGCGAATGGATCATCCCACGCACCTTAGACTAATCTTTGAACGTTGTCGCTACTTCAGGATTCGCTTGAATCCAAACAAGTGCAGCTTCTACGTAACGTCAGGAAGTTTGCTAGGTTTCAACGTCTCGACAACAGGGATCATGGTCGATCCTCTTAAGGTGGAGGCAATAATCCAGTTTCCCCCCCCACGCACAATCTTACAACTTCAGAGTCTAAAAGGCAAGGCAGACTTCTTACGACGCTTCATCACCAACTATGCCGAAATCACCAAGGGCTTTATGTGTTTACTAAAGAAAGACGTTCCTTTTTTCTGGGAAAAAGCTGCTCAATGATCTTTCGACGCATTAAAACACGCCCTCACAACCGCACCTCTGCTACGACCACCTAACTATAACAAAGATTTTTTATTATATCTAGCTGCCACAGAGTCAACCATAGGCATGGTTTTAGTTCAGGAAGACGATTCGTTTTTTAGAATACGTGATGTATTACCTGAGCCGAGGCCTCGTAGGACCAGAACTCAATTATTCTCATATCGAAAAACTTGCGTTGGCAGCAATTCATGCTGCTCAACGGTTTCGTCACTATGTTTTGTTTCGCAAGACCACCGTCATTGTCGTCGTGAATCCGTTCTAGTACATGTTGACACAACGAGTTATAGGCGGAAAAATCAGTAGATGGATAGTCATCCTCCAAGAATTTGACTTATACTTCGTTTTAGCAAAGTCCAAGAAGTCATTGGTCTTCGCAGAGCTTATTTTGGAACTTCCGGTTGAGTCAGGTGACGTTGTGCCTGAGGAATCACATATCCAGGGGGATATGTTTTTGATTGCATCTTCAGACCCCTATTACGGAGATATACTTATCTATCTCTAGACTTTGAAGTGCCCCACCTCTGCTTCTCATGACGAGCGTTGGCGGATACGCCATCAGGCTAAGAATTATCTCATTCTCGATGATACATTGTATCGGAGAGGTGTAGACTGCATCTTGCATCGTTGTCTCACTCATGAGGAGGCCATCATAGTGCTCAACGATTTCCATACTGGAGCTTGTGGTGGTCATTTATCTGGGTTGGCAACAACCCAAAAGATTCTACTAGCAGGTTACTTTTGGCTGACACATATCAAGGATTGTATCGAATCAGGGAAGAAGTGTCAGTCGTGCCAAATCTTCTCTCGAAAGATGAGGGCACATCCTGCTCCTATGTTTCTTGTCATCACAGTGGGTCCCTTCACTAAATAGGGGATTGATTACACTACATGCAACCCCCCATCAGCAAGGGGGCACTGTTATATCATCGTAGTTGTCGACTACTTCACTAAGTGGGTCGAAGCTATGCCAATGTTTAAAGATGATGGAGAGACTACAACTCTCTTTTTATTCAACCAAATCATAGCAAGGTTCGGCGTCCTGAGAGAGATTTTCACTGACCATGGCAGTCACTTTCAGAACCAAATGATGACTGAATTAACATCAAATCTTGGGTTACGGCAGGAACATTCATCACCTTACTACCCCCAAGCCAATGGGCAGGTGGAAGCCGTAAACAAAACTCTTAAGACTATTCTACAACGAACTATCAACTCAGCCAAGTCAAATTGGCATTTGATGTTATACTCGGCTTTATGGGCTTACCGAACATCTGTCAAGACTGCAACTGGTTTCGCACCTTTTCAACTCGTTTACGGGCTGGAGGCAGTCTTTCCCATCGAATGTCAAATCCCATCTCTAAAATTGGCAGTACAGTTATTGCCAGACACTTCTCCGCTTGAAGAACGGTTGGTACACCTTGAGCAGCGTCGCGATGCGGCCCTGGCCAACGAGGCTCATAAACATAAGTTCAAGTGTCAATATGATAGGTTTGTTCATCCTCGGATTTTCTCTGAAGGCGACCTTGTCCTGGTCTATGACCAAGACAAGGACCCCCTAGGGGCAGGAAAGTTTAAACCCATGTGGTTCGGACCCTTCATTATAAAAGAGGTATTAAAAAAGGGCGCTTATCGTTTGGTTGATTTTGAAGGGAATGCTTTGGTGGAGCCTAGAAATGGGCTCTACCTCAAGAAGTATTACTCATAGACAGGTCACTGTGGGTAACTTTTTGTAACATATGTATAGTCTTTGTACCGTTACTTTTTAAGTTTCTTTTAAAGTGTTATGGACGTGTCATTGATGTTATCTTTCGTCAATATGGCAGATATCAAGTGAGTCTGAGGTCAAGTGTCAATATGATAGGTTCGTTCGTCCTCGGATTTTCTTTGAAGGCGACCTTGTCCTGGTCTATGACCAAGACAAGGACCCCCTAGGGGCAGGAAAGTTTAAACCCATGTGGTTCGGACCCTTCATTATAAAAGAGGTATTAAAAAAGGGCGCTTATCGTTTGGTTGATTTTGAAGGGAATGCTTTGGTGGAGCCTAGAAATGGGCTCTACCTCAAGAAGTATTACTCATAGACAGGTCACTGTGGGTAACTTTTTGTAACATATGTATAGTCTTTGTACTGTTACTTTTTAAGTTTCTTTTAAAGTGTTATGGACGTGTCATTGATGTTATCTTTCGTCAATATGGCAGATATCAAGTGAGTCCAAGGTGTTCGTTGGGTATGCAGATGGTGCTAGTCGACACACGCGGAGGCTTGCCTCCGCAGATTGGGTAATCTTTACACCACAGGGTCAGTTGTTATCTTATGGAGGTATATGCTTAGGTGACACCACAAATAATGTCGTCGAGTATAGTGCAGTTATTGAGTTGCTTCGTGATGCCTTGTCATTGGGTATCTCTCATCGTCGGGTCTATCTTGATGCTCAACTGGTTGTGTCGTAGTTGAATAGAATATACCGGGTTCATGATCCAACTTTACACCGACAATTCCTTAGGGTACGTCTCTTAGAACGAAACTTTGATTATATTACATATTTTCATGTTCCTAGGAGATTAAACCAAATTACAGATACTCTAGCTAATTGAATTTTAGATTGGCATATTGCCCACATATAAAAGAACATGGACATAAACATGTAAATACATTTTTTCACATATAATCCATAAGACACAAAAAGATAAAAACAATATATAAACATCATAAAATAACCAAAGTACATAGATGGACGCAAGCGCCTCAAAAATGGGAATAGTAACGAGTCACCGGGATTATGCCTTCAAAAAATATATACAAGTAGGTGCTCATGGCACATAAAAAGTCTAAGTTTGTTCAGGGCCTATGGGCCCTATTATAATCATCCACAGCACAGGCTAAACGCCTAAACAATAAGACCCATGTCCGAGGTGCCCCCACAACATGAGGCTGCATGGATGGCGGCAGGTCCTCTATCTCTGCCATCGGGACTGTGAGAGTGAGCACAGTGAAGTTCCACTCAACTCGTCTAAGGACCCTCTCAGCCTCTCCGGCTGGGAGGTTCCCTACTACTGATGCTCCCCCAGGGGCAGCAGCTGCGGCTTTTGACTGTGGACGACCCCTGTTCTGTGCATAATCAGCAGGTCACACGGGTCCCACATCTGCATGCAACAAACATTTACCCGTCAAATACTCTGGCATAACAAAAAATGATATATATAACAAAAATACATCAAAATTACATATGCAAACAAAAAAAACTACAAAGGTGGAGACTTACCCATCTCCCCTCGCTCCTCACCAGGAGGCACGGGTATCTCAGGATCTCTAGAGAAATCTATCCCTGGATACGGGTATTCCTCGATAACAGGGATCTGTCGTGACAGCCAAGCAAAGAAATCATTGTTGAAGGACTCAACGGTCCTTCCACCACCCTATCACGGCAGTAGTACTGCCCATCTACACATTGCAGGGAAAGAGACCTGATGTCCTTGTACTACAACCCGAGGACTGAAACTCAGAACTCTCTCAAAAAAGAACGAACACAAGATGGTCCCGAACCCGAAGTTCCTCGGTGTCTGCTATCAACAATTTGTCAATTGCCTCTTCATGAACTCGAGAAGTGTGGTACTCCAATCAAAAATTTGTGCATTCATGCACTGGATGGCACAGTTCATCTGTGCGCGTGAAGCCTGATGCACGGCTGCTGAGCCGGTAATCTGCCCAATCAGTAACAAGATAGTCTGCAGCGCTAAGTTAGTAATCTTGCTAATGGGTACCTCAGAGCCCACACGGTCAGTCCCAGCCTCACAATGCTCAGCTATCAATTCCGAGATCTTGCTCGGCCCCGCAGGAAAAGTCTGGAAGTTGACTGGTTCCCCTCTCCTTGAAAGGCTAGTCAGAAAGTAGATATCCTCAGTGGTGGGCACCAGTGATTGCCCCTCTAGCATAAATGCCTCTATGTCAGTGTGCCAGTAGTCAATCAAGGCATTCAGTAGCCTTGGTTGTTCATGCATAAATGGACCCAGAAATAATTTGAGTAAACCGCATTGCATTAACACGGCCATGACATTCGTCTCTGTTGCAACCAACTCACTGATTGCCTCATGCTCCCTTTCCCTCCACTGGACATACATCCTGCCAACACAACAAGGTAAAGGAGGGTCAATATTGCCTTTTAGTTTTCTTTTTCATCGTAAAACAGGGGTACACGCAGGCTGTAGAGGTGACAGTCACGTGTACACGTGGGCAGACTTTACTCTGCCCGAGTGTACACGCGGCCTGTCCAGAGACAGCCCACGTGTACCTAGGGCCGACCTTTTTAAGGTCGACGCCCACCCAAAAAATAAACTAAATAACTAAATTGAAGTATTGAATAGCTAGATAAGGGAGTTTGTACTTACTTGGTCCAAGCAGAAGTTCGTTTCGTCCACTGTAGCTCCCAGAATCACTATTTTTTGCAAAGGAGGTCGTTTGGCTCTAGAGTCAATTTACAAATCAGCAATGGTGATAATGAGCTGCCAACTTCTATTTATAGACTTTTTGGCCTCTTTTTGTCACTTTTTTGGCCTCCCTTATCAGTTTCTTTATACCAAAAACCATTTAGAGTGATTCGGGAGTTATATCGGAGGGATATGATCGGGTATTGGGACATTTTTTTTAGTGTTTTGAGAAAATATTGGCGGTCCATAAAAAAAAAAAAAAAAAATCAACTTGAGCATATAGGTTAGGTTACCCCCCCAACTTTTGCATCTCGTTGTCTTTTTCTTCTGCTATAGGATCAATCCCATCTGGTTGTGACTTGGAACTTTCATATCTTCTCTAGAAGTGTCACAACTTGGTGGTAGATCTTACCAGAACATGGATGCCCTAGGTAGGTCCTGGTTGCATTATGGTGTCCATGTTGTTTCTAAAACCACTGTAGGCTCGAGAGTCCATATAGTCTTTCCTGAATATGAGTATGAGCCTCATTTGCATGAGTCTTTTTCACTCTTTGTCTCACCCTCAGGACTACCAAAAAATAACGGGTCTCCTTTTAAGCCCTTTTCAGACCCTCTAAAAATGAAAAGATTGTCGAGCAATCTTGTGGCCTTTCACGCTCGTTAAACTGAAATTTGAAGTCCCGTCTGTCCGGCGGTAGTTTACCCCTTTTTTGATCCGGATGGTCAACTGTAAGAACTAAGGTATACTCTATCGAATTCCCATTCTTTAGAAAAGTACTCTCAGGTATAATTTTATTCCTTTTTCGGGATTGAGGGACTAAATTTACGAAAAAGAAACCTCCATGGAGTCCATAGTTAAGCTCTTTTCAAACTCCCTAAAATTGAAAAGATCGTCGACTGACCTTATTCTTTCACACTCGTTAAATTGGTCCAGAAGAATATTCCTGACAGAGTCCATAGTTAAGCTTTTTTCAGACTCCTTAAAAGTGAAAAAATGGCCGAGTGATCATGTCCTTGTGACACTCGTTAAAATGGTTTTGAATTGATGTCTAATTGGTGCTATTTTATCCCTTTTTCGAACCGACTAGACTATTGTCGAAAAAGGTACCCCAGCGGATTCTCCTTTTATGCTTTTTCAGACTCTCTAAATATGAAAAACCACCAAGCTTACCTTCTTTGGGCTCGTTAAACTTACATCGAAGGACGTTACCATTAAGTGTTCTATCAACCGCATTCGCATACCTTATCCACCAGCCTTGTGACAGTTTGTTTCTGCGTCTTAACAACTTTGGCCACCGGAGGATTTTTCCCGAGTATCATTTTACCAAAACATCAGTCTTGTCCTTGTGCCTTAAACTTTTATGTTTGCAATACTCATTCCTCCATTGTAACATAATATTCCTTTATTCTTTTTCCAAAATTATCGAAAAGAACAAAAAAATCAAATATACCCCAAAAAGAGGATGGGAAAAGTATTTTCTTTATTGGCAGCATAAAGAGTCACCCTTGGATAAAGCACATATGTCTGTTTGATCATCAGACTATGGGATGTAGTACAACCTTAGGAATATTTTCTCGCTATATAGAGTTGTGTCCTCCACCGTTTGGTTATTCTTCCAAACATATGGAGAGTTTGCGTTGCCTCTTGCTTCGTAGACTTATGATTAACATATATATTGCCTAAGTCTTATCATTTGTTGTGCTATTGTCCAAGGGAAGTTTGTCACTAAGCCTGAGTCGGCCCCTCTGCAATATGTCTCTTGTTTGCATACCCGGCCATCCTGAACGTCCAATCAAGTCCTTGTTCGAAATCATTGAAGCCTTCAGTCCGATCATCAAGATTATCAAGTCCATAACCGACGAGCCGTTGAAGACCTCTGGGTAGTGAAGTCGTACACTCATATTACACTCCTACCCAAGTTTTAAAAGATTTTGAAGTTGTTTCTCAAGCTCTGAAGTACATCCATCAGGCCGAATCAGCTTCTGGAAGATGGATACTTTATATGTATATCTTTCTGATTTCGAGATGTAGCTCCACTATGTATTATTCGCGGCTACTCTTTATAGTTATTTGACATGGATCTACAGTGTATTTGATTGGTAGCCATGGTTCTATTTTATCCTGAGCATGGGTATGCCTGCCTCGGTGAGACATTTGTTATTTTGCAGATGGCACTTCCTGGTTCTTGATCCTTGGGTTCAATCGTTCAGCACATCAGTAAAGATTGGTAATGTATTTCGGCCATCAGATGCTCTTCTGACCTCACACATTAGGGGGCTTCTGTTATAACCCTAAATTGCACCACACATGCTTAGCTGGCATCAGGCCAATTCATATCCCTTCTTTGCCAAAACTTTGTTGAACAACTCTTTGAAAATCCTCTTGTGTCAAGGCCCACGCACCCTAACCCATTACTGCACACATGTGCACGTTGGCTGACTCACTACAGCCTGCGTGTACCTAACAAAGAACGAAAAAAGGAAAGTTGTCGATGGAACAAAAAGCTATGGGCCAGTTAACTAAAACTCCTGGCCATGCATGGCCGAGGTTTCGTCCAAAACCCTGGCTCCTTCTAGCCTATAAAAGAAGGGGTAGGGGTACCATTTGGAGGAGGAAAAAATATAGAGAAGAAACTCTGCCCATTTACGTAATCCATTGTCCCAACCCTTTAGCCTTTCCTCATGCCAAAGGAGATTTAACGCAAAGAAGTTGAAGGATATAAGAAGAGGAGCCCAAGATCAGGTTCAAGGAGCGGTGGTCGGTCTCAACTTTGTTGTAAGTTGATTCACTTTCAGTAATAAAAAGAATACTTTTCCCGTCCCAATGCATGAATTGTCTATGGTTTGATTAATTTATGCTTGATTTCTAACCCTTGAGTATAGAAGTAGCATGCATGCATAGTTGTTGTTTGTCTTGAGTGCAGGTCATCTGTGGAAGGAGCAGTGCAAGAAAGTAATCGAAGAGCAATGGAGGATCTACATCGAATGTCGGTAATAAGGTTGGTGGTCCTTTTCCATGCTATTACTGTGAAAAAGGGGTTTAAATCTTGGGTTGTAGGTAAAAAAGTAGTTTCTATTCGGTCAAAATCTGCATGCAAGTCTGACCCTAGTTTGCTAGTCTGTAGGGTGTTTTTCCCAACAACAATGTTCAGTTGGGAACCATACCTTCTGAACCAGTTCTTAATAGACTATAGAGACACATAGGACAATGGAACTAAGTCCCATTACTCATGGCTTATCATCCTGATAGATTTAGCAGGGTGGCAGGAGGTGAGATTCTCAGCATTTTTGGATAGGATGGGGATGTTTTATGAGGCCATATATGAGTCCCTGTGGTAGGAAAAGGACAGTAAGATGATGGTTGTGGAGTCTAATTATCTTCCTGATTTAGAGGTCTTTTACTTTCAGCCGTCTTTATTCCCCATGAAGTATTTACACCCCAGAAGTATGTACACTCTTCCATGCGGCGTAGTGCAAAGGGGGGGTACCCCCTCTGCGGGGTCCGGGGGGAATATTCCCCCAACTGGGGGGTTTGGGGTCAATCAGGCCCCCACGGGGGGTTCAGGGGCAGTGTCCCCCAATGGGGGTTCAGGGGCAAAGCCCCCGAAGCAAAAATTGCCTTGTAAAAGTATATTGTAATTTCATTGTAAATCTGGACCATTCATTATAAGGTCGCAAATATAACGATAGAGATTATATTAGGGTTTTTTTCCCTAGAAGGAAAACCTCTTTTATGAGGGAAATTTATTGCAGCCATGTAGGTTGGTGAGTATTGTATTCTGAGAGAGGAGACTATGAGAGAAAGAAGAGGAAGTTACAGCGGGTTTTGTTGTAGATTGTATCCCTTCATTTTGTTGGATAATAATAAAGAAAGGACCTGGCAATTTCTCTGGTGGACGTAGCCCACACTGGGTGAACCACATAAATCTGTGTCTCTCTGGTATTGTGTATCTTCTGTGTTTTTTTTCCGCATTTGTTTTATTTTTATTGCTCTGCAGTGTTGTTTTTCTAACAACTGGTATCAGAGCGTAAGGTAACTCGTAGGAAAAGAGGGTTCCTGGTTCGAGTGGGAGCAATGTCAAAGTATGGAAAGTTTAGGGTCAAGAAATTTAACGGCCATAACTACCAGTTATGGAAGATGCATATGGAAGATCATTTATATCAGAAGGATCTATTCCTACCATTGAGCGGAGTAGAAAAGAAGCTGGCGGCCATGAAGGACGAAGAATGGGAGATTCTTGACAAAAAGGCTCTAGGAATGACATGGCTGAGCCTGGCAACATCGATGGATTTCAATATCTCGAAAGAAAAGACAATGAAGGGTTTGATGGACGCGTTGGCCAAATTGTATCAAAAACCCTCGGTGTCCAATAAGGTATTTCTAATGAAGAGATTATTTAATATGAAGATGTCGGAAGGTGGGTCTGTTGTAGATCATTTAAATGAATTTAATACGGTTACTAATCAACTAAGTTCTGTAAAAGTGGACTTTGATGATGAGGTTAGGGCTCTTCTAATCATGTGCTCATTGCCAGAAAGATGGAATGGCTTGGTCATGGTTGTAAGTAACTCTGTCTCTGGTTCAAATACTTTAAAATTTGATGATGTTGTTGGTGTTATCCTTAGTGAGGAAATGCAACAGAAAAGCACAGGTGAGACATCA
>ML786435.1:90276-164713 GCA_009831015.1 Picea engelmannii | reverse complement strand
GGTATTTGAGAGGTACTACTACACATGCATTATGTTTTGGAGGTTCAGACACTTTTCTATAGGGATATGTTGATTCAGATATGACAGGTGATAAAGACAGTAGGAGGAGCACCACAGGGTATGTTTTTACTATAGGTGGAACATCAGTAAGTTGGATTTCAAAACTGCAAAAGGTTGTTGCATTTTCAACAACAGAGGTAGAGTATGTTGTTGCTACAGAGGCTAGTAAAGAGATGATTTGGTTACAAAGGTTTATGGAGGAATTGGGAAAGAAGCAGGAGAATAGCAGGTTGTACTGTGACAGTCAGAATGTCATTCACCTTGCAAAGAAATCATCCTTCCATTCAAAGACTACGCATATACAATTGAGGTACCAATTCATACGATCTTCCTTGGAAGATGGACAATTGAAGCCGGAAAAGATACACACTAGCCAAAATCCTGTAGACATGTTAACAAAGGGAGTAACCAGGGAGAAACTGAGTTCTTGCTCAGTTTCAATTAGTCTTCAAGAATGAATATGAAGATGAGAAATATGCCAGGTCCAAGAAGGTTCAGAGTCCAGCATATACAGCAACGGTGGAGTTGTTAAGATCTGTCTCCAAGTGGGAGATTGATGGTTGTGGAGCCTGATTATCTTCTTGATTTAGAGGCCTTTTACTTTCAGTTGTGTTTATGCCCCATGAAGTATTTACACCCCAGAAGTATGTACACTCTTCCACGTAGGGGAGTGCAGAGGGGGGGTACCCCCTCTGCGGGGTCTGAGGGGGCTATCCCCCCGGCTGGGGGGTTTGGGGGCAAGCGGGCCCCCAGCGGGGGTTCGGGGGAAACATCCCCCGGTGGGGGTTCAAGGGCGAATCCCCCGAAGCAAAAATTGCCTTGTAAAAGTATACTGTAATTTCATTGTAAATCTGGACCGTTCATTATAAGGTCGCAGGTCTAACAATAGAGATTATGCTAGGGTTTTTTGCCCTAGAAGGCAACCCTCTTTTATGAGGGAAATGTATTGCATCTATGTAGGTTGGCGAGTATTGTATTCTGAGAGAGGAGACTATGAGAGAAAGAAGAGGAAGTTACAGCGGGTTTTGTTGTAGGTTGTATCCCTTCATTTTGCTAGATAATAATAAAGAAAGGACCTGGCAATTTCTCTGATGGACGTACCCCACACTGGGTGAACCACGTAAATCTGTGTCTCTCTTGTATTGTGTATCTTTTGTGTTTTGTTTCCACATTTGTTTTATTTTTATTGCTCTGCGGTCCTTTTTTTCTAACATAAGACTCATCAGAAAAATAACACTGTCTTTGCAATGTTGCTAGAAGAGATTGCACGATAAATGTGTGGCACATACTGTTTTGGGTGGGAATCCCTCCTACGAACATAGCATTTAAGGGCGCTAATCATGCATGCATAAAATGACCATTTCAAAGACTTCTACTCTTTCCTATTCTCCCAAAACAAAACCCCGCATTCATGCAATACAAAGGTGTAAATGAGATTCGGTAACTCTACCTTAAGTCCTTCATTTGATGTCGATCCCTTTTCTTTCACTCGCTCTTCAATTGCAAGCCTCCTCCCAAAGATGACCTGCATTCAAACATGAACAAACAAAAAGCTGTGAACATGCATTTCATATACTAATTGTTGGGTTAGTTGTGACAATATCATAAAATAAACATTCAACTTGAACACATGATATGGTGGGACGGGAAAAGTATTCCTTTTTGTATTAATCTTCACAAGAGTAAACTTACAATATGTGGTCGACACTGCTCCTCGAAACTGGTCCTGGGATCCTCTTCAATTGTCCTCCAACTGATTTTCTCTATACCTCTCTTTGCACAAGGATGGCTAAAGGTTGGGACAAGGGGAATGCTCAATTGGGTATAGTCTTTTTACTATGATTTTCCTCCTTTCAAATGGGACCCTTACCCATTCTTTTATAGGCTAGAAGGAGCTAGGTATTTGGTCAAATGACCAGCCATGCATGGATGAAAGGTTTAGTTAACTTGCCCAAAGTTGTGTGTTCCATCAACAACTTTCCTTTTTCCGTGCTTTTGTAGGTACAAGTGGGCTATATTGGGGTAGCTAGCATATACACGCATGCAGTAATGGAGCAGGGTGTGTGGGCCTTTATAAAGGGGGGTTTTAAGAAGAGTTGTCCAGTAATGTTTTGGCAAAGAAGGAGTCTGAGATGGACTGATGTCAGGTAAGTATGTCTGGTGAAAATTAGGGTTATAACAGATGCCCCCTAATGTGTGAGGTCCGAAGAGCATCTGATGGTCGAAATACATTATCAATCTTTATCAATGTACCAAACCGGTGAGCCCATAGACCAGAATTCAGGAGGTGTCATCTGTAAAATAACAATTGTCTCACTGAGGTGGGCATACCCATGCTTGAGATGAAATAAAACCATGGTTACCAATCAAATACACTTTAGATCCATGTCATATAACTATATAAAATGTAGCCGCGAGCAATACATAGCGGATCTACATCTCAAAATCAAAAGATATACATTTATAGTATCCATCTTCTAGAAGTTGATAAGGCTTGATGGTTGGTGATGAGGTCTTCAGAGCTAGAGCAACAACTTCAAAAATATTCAAAACTCAGGTAGGAGTGTAATATGAGTGTACAACTTCACTACCCAGAGGCCTTCGACGGCTCGTCGATCATGGACTAGAGAATATTGATGATCAGACTAAGGGCTTCATTGATTTCGAACAAAGACTTGATTGGAATTTGGGGATGGTCGGGCACGAGGGAAAGAGACAAACTACAGAGGGGCTGACTCCATCTTGGTAAAAACTTCCCTTGGACAATAGCACGACAAATGATGAGACTCAAGCAGCATGGCATTCACATAATTTCATGATGCAGGAGGCAGCAGAAAATCTCCATATGTTTGGAAGAATAACCAAATGGAGGAGGACACAGCTCTATGTAGCGAGAACATCTTCCTAAGGTCATATTAAATCCCAGATCTTGAAGAACAAATAGAAGGATGTGCTTTGTCCAAGGGCGACTCAGTGTCCTGCCAATAAAAAGAAAAAAATTTCCCTTCCTCTTTTTGGGGTATATTTGATTTTTTTGTCTTTTTTAATAATTTTGGAAAAATAATAAAAGAATGCTACATTACAAAGGAGGAATGAGTGTCGCAAACATACGAGTTTGAGGTGCAAGGACAAGACTAATGTTCAAAGAAAGGACACTCAGAAAAAGTCCCTCATGGGGCTAAAGGTGTCAAGACGCAAAGGAAAAGTGCTATAGGGCCTGCGTATAAAGCATGTTTCAGATGGTTCGGTTGAGAGAAACATGGATCCAGCATTAGGCCAAAAACATAGGTATGAAAATGTGATTAATAAGACACACAATGGTAATGTCCTTCAATCTAAGATTAACGAGCCCAGAGAAGGTAAGCTCGGTGGTTTTTCATATATAAAGAGTATGAAAAAACGTAAAAGGAGACTCTGATGGGGTACCTTTTTCGAAGGTAGTCTAGTTAGTTCGAAAATGGGGTAAACTAGCACTGACAAGATGTCTATTCAAAACCATTTTAACGAGTGTGATAAAGATAAGATCACTTGGCAATTTTTTTCCTTTTTAAGGAGTCTGAAAAAGCTTAACTATGGACTCTGTCAGAAATGTTCTTCTAGACCATTTTAACGAGTGTGAAAGAATAAGGTCACTCGACGATCTTTTCAATTTTAGGGAGTCTGAAAAGATCTTAATTATGGACTCCGTGGGGGTTCCTTTTTCGTAAATTTAGTCCCTCAAGCCCGAAAAAGGGTTAAAATTATACTTAAGGGTACTCTTCTAGAGATCTGAAGCCTCTAGAGTATACCTATGTTCATACAGTTGACCATCCAGACCAAAAAAGGGGTAAACTACCGTCGAATAGACGTGACTTCAAATTTTAGTTTAACGAGTGTGAAAGGCCACAAGATCGCTCGACAATCTTTTAATGTTTAGAGGGTCTGAAAAGGGCTTAAAAGAAGACCCGTTATGTTTTGGGAGTCCCGAGGGTGAGCTCAAGAGTGATAAGGAATCATGCAAATGAGGCTCAAACTCGTAATCAGGAAAAACTAAAAGGGACTTCCGAGCCTATAGTCTTTAGTGACAACATGGACAGCATAGTGCAACCAGGATCTACCTACGGCATCCATGTTACGGTAAGCTCTGCCACCAAATTACGACACTTCTAAAGCAGTAATAATGGTTATGTGTCGCAACTTGGTGGGACAGATCCTATGGAAAAATGAAAAAGACAACGAGATGTAGAAAGTGGAATCCTGACTTAAATGCAACGAGTTGGAAAAAATGACTTTTTACCAAAGGACCGTCAAAACGCCCCAAAATCTCAAAAACAAATCCCAATACCCAAAGTAATACTTCTCGTGAACATCCAAAGAAGACTTTTGAACCATCTTCAATGATTTTCAGTTTAGAAAAAATGACAAAAAGGTTCGAAAATTGACAAAAAGAGGCCAAAACCTCTATAAATAGAAGTTGGCAACTCATTGTCACCATTGTTAATTCAGAAATTGACTAAAAGCCAAAATGGCCCCTTTGTGAAAAGAATTGATTCTAGGAGCCTCGGTGGACAAAGCAATCATCCGCTTGGACCAAGTAAGTATAAACTACCTCATCTTGTAATCTAATTCATTATTTATGCATTTAGTTTCATTTTTTTTTTTTGGGGGGGGGGCGTCGACCTTCAAAAGGTCATCCCTACATCCACATAGGTTGTCCTATGACATCCCATGTGTACACTCACTCTGTCTTATGTCAAACCGTGTGTACACGTGGTTGTCATCACAACATCTCGCGTGGACCCTCCATTTAGTGCAAAAAAAAATTAAAAAAGAAAGAGTTAACCCTCTTAAACTTTGGCCATGTGCAAGATGTATGTGCACTAGAGAGAAAGAGAGCATGAGGATATTAGTGCACTGGTTGGGGAAGACCCTAATGTTGTTGCTTCATTAATGCAATGTAGATTGTTGAAATTTTTTCTGTGTCATTGAATGCATTGAATGCATTGGTGGACTATTTCCATCCCGACATAGAGGCATTTATGCTAGAGGGGTAGTCGTTGGTTCCAATGACAGAGGACATGTACTTTTTGACTGACCTCTCCAAGAGAGGGGAACCAGTCAACTTCCGTACATTTTCCTCTGGGCCTCACAATATATCGGAGTTGATTGGACTCCATTGTGAGGTGGGTACAAACTAGATGAGCTCACAAGTGCGGATAAGAAAGATCTCAGACTTAGCACTGCAGGCGATCGTGTTGCTCATCGGGTGGATTAGTGGGTCTACATCTTTGCATCAGGCATCCCATGCACAAATGAACTGTGCAGTTCAGTGCTTAAATGCACAGATATTTTATTGGAGCACCACATTACTGGATTGTATGAAGAGGAAGATAACAAATTGTCGGTTGAGGACTCAGAGAAACTTTCGGTTTGGAATGATTATTTGCTCTTTCTTCTTTGAAAGAGTGCCCAGTTTCAGATCTTGAGAGGTGGTACGAGGGCATCAGGCCTCTCTTCCTGCAATATGAAGATGCGCAGTGTTGCTTCCATGACAAGGGGGAGGAAGGACCAATGAGTCCTTTGATGACAATTTTTTTCCTTGGTTGTCGCGACAAATCCCAGTCATAGAGGATTACCCTTATGTTGGGATTGACTTCTCAAGAGACCCTAAGTTACTGGTACCTCCTGGCGAGGAGCGAGGAGAGATGGGTAAGTTTGCATCATTTGTTTTTTTTTGTTAAACATATGTAATTTTTATATTGTTTTATATATATATCATTTTTTTTATACCAGAGCATTTGACATATATGTGTCTATTATGTGCAGATGTGGGTCGGTGCAACCAATGGATTATGCGAGGAACATGCAACATCCTCGGCCAGGGGTCGTACCCACCTCTGTAAGGGGACCGACAGCAGTAGGAGAGCTTCATGTCAGTGAGGCTAAGAGGGTTTTGAGACGAGCAGAGTGAAATTTTACCTCGCTCACTTACAAAGCCCCCATGACAAAGTTTGAGGATCTGCCACCATCTATGCAGCCTCACGCAGTGGGGTCACCACGGACATGGGTCCGTATTTTTCGACGTTTGGAAAACATCGTTGATTATTACAACAGGGCCCATAGGCCCTATCCTTAGTTAGGCTGGAATTTTCACGTGCTGAGGGCACTACTTGTATATTTTTTGAGGGCATAAGCCCCATGACTCGTGACTGGTCGTATTTTTGAGGTGCTTGCGCCCACCTATGTACTCTGATGATTTTGATATTATATATGGATTTTTATGTCTTTTTATGTCTTATGGATTATATTTTCCTTTAAAAATGTATGTATATGTGCATGTGTCTGTCTTTCTTATATGTGTGCGAGATGCCAATCTAAGATTTGATTAGCTAGAGTATCTGTGACTTGATTTAATCTCCTAGGAACATGAAAATATGTAATATAATCAAAGCTTCGTTCTAAGAGACATACCCTAAGGAATCGTTGGTGTAAAGTAGGTTCATGAACACGGTAGACTCTATTTAACTAAGACACAACTAGCTGAGTGTCTAAATAGACCGGGAGGTGAGAGATAGCAAATGAATGAGTGTGACGAAGCAACTCAATAACTGCGTTGTATTTAGCAACATTGTTTGTGGTGTCACCTAAACATATACCTTATGAAGATAATAACTGGACCTGAGGTGTAAAAATTACCCAAGTTGTGGAGGCAAGCCTCCGAGTGTGTCGGCTAGCGCCGTCTACATACCCAATGAACACCTATGATTCACTTGACATCTGCCAGAGTGACAAAAGATAACATCAAAAATGACACGTCCATAAAACCAAAACAAACTAGAAAGTAATAGTACAAAGACTATACATATGTTACAAAACGTTACCCAAGGTGACCTATCTATGAGTAATACTTCTTGAGGTAGAGCCCATTTCTATTCTCTGCCAAAGCATTTCAAACGTTACCCAAGGTGACCTATCTATGAGTAATACTTCTTGAAGTAGAGCCCATTTCTATGCTCTGCCAAAGCATTTCCCTCAAAGTCTACCAGACGATAAGCACCCTTTTTTAGAACCTCTTTTACGATGAAAGGTCTGAACCACATGGGTTTGAATTTTCCTGCCCCTAGGGAGTCCTTATCCTGGTCATTGACCAGGACAAGGTCACCTTCAGAGAAAATTCGAGGACGAACGGACCGATCATACTGACACTTGAATTTTTGTTTGTGAGCCTCATTGGCTAGAGCCGCATCACGACGCTGCTCATTGAGATTCTCAAGGTATAATAACCACTCTTCAAGTGGAGAAGTGTCTGGAAATAACTGTACTGCCAACTTTAGGGACAGGATCTGACATTCTATAGGAAAGATTGCTTCCAGCCCGTAAACGAGTTGAAAAGGTGAGAAATCGGTTGCATTCTTAACAGATGTTCGGTAAGCCCATAATGTTGAGTATAACATCAAATACCAATTTGACTTGGCGGAATTGATCGTTCGTTGTAGGATGGTCTTAAGAGATTTATTTACAGCATCCACCTGACCATTCTCTTGGGGGTAGTAGGGTGATGAATGTTCTTTCCGCAACCCAAGCTTTGATGTTAATTCGGTCATCATTTGGTTCTGAAAGTGACTTCCATGGTCAGTGACAATCTCTCTCGAGACGCTGAACCTTGTGATTATCTGGTTGAACAAAAAGAGAGTTGCAGTCTCTCCATCATCTTTAAACGTTGGCATAACTTCGACCCACTTCGTGAAGTATTCTATGGCTACAATGATATAATGGTGCCCCCTTGCTGAAGGAGGGTTTCATGTAGTGTAATCAATCCCCCACTTGGTGAAGGGACCAGTTGTGATGACAAGAAACATGGGAGCAGGATGTGCCCTCATCTTCCGAGAGAAGATCTGACACGGGTGGCACTTCTTGACCGATTCGATACAATCTTTGATTAACGTTGGCCAGAAGTAACCGACTCGTAAAATATTTTGGGTTGTTTCCAACCTAGACAAATGACCTCCACATGCTCCAATATGGCATTTGTTAAGCATGATAACTTCTTCTTCATGAGTGAGACGTCGATGAAGGATGAAATCTACACCTCGGCGATACAAAGTGTCATCAAGTATGAGATAGTTCTTAGCCTGATGGAATATACGGCGATGCTCATCGCGAGAAGAAGAGGTGGGGCACTTCAAAGTCTAGAGATAGACAAGTATATCTCCATACCAAGGATCTAAAGATGTGATCAAAAACATGTCTCCTCTAATAGGCGAATCTTCAGGCATAACCTCACCGGATTCAACCAGAAGTTTCGAGATGGGTTCCACAAAGACCAGTGACTTTTTGGATTTCGCCGAAATAAAATCTAATTCAAATTCCTGGAGGACAACTATCCATCTACTAATCTTCCTGCCAATGACGCATCATGTTAATACATATTGAAATGGATTCACAATGGCAATGACGGTGGTCTTGCGACACAAAATATAATGACGGAACCGTTGAACAGCATGAACAGCTGCCAATGCCAATTTTTCAATATGGGAATAATTGAGTTCTGGTCCAACCAGGCCTCGGCTCAGGTAATAAATCACATATTCTAAGAGAAAGTCATCCTCCTAAACTAAGACCATACCAATAGTTGACTCTGTCGCAGCCAAGTACAATAAGAAATCTTTGTTATAATTAGGTGGTCGGAGCAGAGGGGCATTCATGAGGGCATGTTTCAATGCGTTGAACGAGTGTTGAGCGGCTTCGTCCCAATGAAAAGGGATGCCTTTCTTTAGAAAATGCATAAATCCCTTTGTGATTTCGACATAGTTGGCTATGAAACGCCTCAAAAAGTTCGATTTTCCCTGTAAAATTTGACATTGAAGGATTGTACGCGGGGGAGGCAATTGAAGTATTACCTCCACCTTGAGAGGATCGACCATGATCCATGTTGTTGAGACTATGAAACCAAGCAGTCGTCCTGACGTTACGCAAAATTTGCATTTGTTTGGATTCAAGTGAATCCGGAAGTAGCGACATCGCTCAAAGATAAGTTAATGGTGTGTGGGATGATCCATTCTCTTGTGATATCATGATGCTAAATCATCTAAATAGGCTTTGACTATATGCTTGAGATCATGGAAAGCAAAATACATGGACCGCTGGAAGGTAGCTCCAGCATTTTTGAGATCAAAAGGCATCTTACGATAGGCAAACGTACCACATAGACAGATGAACATTGTTTTGTGTTTGTCTTTGGGTTTGATTTGTATCTGATTATATCTCGAAAAACCATCCATGGAAGAAAATCCTCGCAACCAGCGCATTCATCGACTATTTGCTCAATGAATGGTGTGGGAAAATTATCTTTTGGACAAGCTTTGTTCAAATCATGAAAATCCATACATACACGAATCGTGCCCTGTTTCTTGTTGACCGACACAGGATTTGACACCCATTGGGTCAAATGAACAGGATAGATAAAACCTGCTTTGAGCAGTTTCTCTACTTCAACCTTAATAGCGGCTGCTTTCCTGGGATTAACTAGACAAAGCTTCTGCTGAACTAGCTTGGAATCAGGATAAGTTGTGATTTCATGTTCAACTATTTTCGAATCAATGCTTGGAATTTCCTCGTAAGACCAGCCAAAAACGTCACAGAATTATTTAAATAAGTTTGTGTATATTTGAATCTCTTCAGGGAAACAGTCAGCTCCAACGAAAACATTCTCCATGACGCCAGGGGTTTTGGAGATATTAATCAGTATAGTTTCAGCGATAGTTTCCATATTACCCTTGACGTAAACCTCATGCGTAGCCAAGGGATTGATAGGACAAGACCTATCTCCAGTCATAGTCAAGATGACTTCCCCTTCTTCGATTCTGCTTAACTCTGGGAGGAAGTATGATCTGTGATGGAGATTTTCCTAGGGTTTGTCTGGACTAGTCATTGGTTCAATGATTGCTTCGTCTGAGGGCAAGAATAATTCTAATGAATCATTATCAACGAGGGAACCTTGAGCCCAAATAAGCTCTAGAATCTGATCTAACTCCTGTACAGGTGTTCGATCGGTGTCGGTTGAAGCTTGCTTGACTAAAGAGTACATTGCTTCTACCGCGAACAAGGGCATGGACATACCATGGTGTCTTTTCCCTTCCATCATGGCTGATGGGGAAGGAAGAATCCACAGATCATTGAAGTAAGTCGTGCGAAATGACGAAACTTGCAAAATCTCAACCTTATGGTGGTCTGATATGAACTTCACATCTCCTTGAGGAGGCGGGTAATTGAAAGTACCCATCAAAGGTGGGCACAAACCAACCCCTATGTTGACGATGCTCGGTTGAGGATTATCAATCATCAAGATCACAGATGCCCCCAACGAAGGGTCAGGTTGGGAGAAGGACAATTGGTCAATGGTCATGATCTAGCCCTCGTGTGGAAACAAAAAGACCCAAAAAACTATAGCGACCACTGCCTGCATGGAATAAGTCCAACTCCTACCTAACAAGAGATTGTAGTCGAGGGATGCATCGACTACTTCTACCTCGATGCACACAATCTTCCCTCCTAACTACATAGGGAAAGAGGGGATGATGCCATGTGGTCGGAACGAACGACCATTGAAAGTGGTAAGAAGAGTAGGTGACAGAGAAAAAATGGACTAGCCATTGGCCTTCCAACATGCCAACAACATGACGCATGTTGAGGCACCCTCATCAACCACCGTGTGGAAAATGTTCCAAGTAAAAGTTTTCATGGGGTAAGCCACTACTATCAGAAACGCTACGTGGTAAGGGAGACGAGGTTTTAAGTCGGTTGTATCCAGCATGATTGTACCTGGATTACAAGTATTGGAAGATCCTAACATGGCTAACAAATCTTTCCTCTAGGAAGGGTAGCTTTGGAGGACCTCCAAAGCAGACATCGCACAAGGGGTTTGAGACAAATCCTATAGCACAGAATATTTCTGGGCGACCCTTGCATTTGGGTTACGAGAAGCTTTCTTGAATGCACCTTTTGGGATGCATGTCATTGTTTCACCCAAGGTCTTCTCAATCTGGAGAGGAAGAGATGGGATTTCATATTATTTACCTTTCTCAGAGGTGCTTGGCTTACTGTAGTCATGTGCTCTAGTCAATATAAAAGCATCACCTTTCATCAAATACACATTCGCGCATGCAGGATTGTTTGAAGACTAAGAGGGTCCTTGACTGCCCCCTTCCGTGCTTGTAGAGGCTTGGATTAGGTTTTTCCCATGTTGAAATGGATTCGTTAACGCAGCAAGCTAATGTTGTGACACAAAATTTTGGGCCTCTGCAAGCTGAGGGCACTGATGGGTCGGGTGGTCTTCTGCGCACAGGTTACATGGATACTTCTCCTTCTATTTCTCAGTGTTTCCCCCACCATAATTATTAGTGGGTTTCTTATCCCCCTTACCCTTCTTACGTTGTTTTTTCTTTCCATCAAGCTATTGGGTGGCCTTTGGATTTATCGATTGCACATTGTGTACATCCGACATTTGGGTAGGGGAAGCGGCTGAAACAATATTTTGGTTGGTCGATGTGTCTTGTATAGACAATCGCTGCAATTGTTTTGTCAGTTGTTCAGTGGGCTTTGTTTGTGTTGAAACTACAATACCATCGGCATGTGGTCCATCTCTTTGTCTGGTTTTATCAAGTATGGATCGTGGTGCATCCGGCAAAATCTCATACAGTAAACCAGACTGAGAATAAATTAGCTCAAGATGTTGAGCTCTCATGATGGCATCTTCTTCCGAAAACACTCCTGACGTTGCGAAGTCTTTGGATAGTTGTGGGACCAAAGACTTAAGGAACCACTCAAGTAGGAATATTGGTGGGACTGGTACCTTAATCAAACTCTTCCAGCATCTCCATTCTCGGATGTGATCAGAGATATGGTATGCTTTTGTCTGTTCAAAATTGGCCAGCAATTCTATGTCAGTGTCGTATCTCATAGGTAATTGGAAATGGTTTAGGAACTCTAGTGCCAATTCACCGAAGCAATAATATCTCGAGTGGTCGAGCTCGATGTACCATTTCACAGCACTCCCTATGAGAGTGCGTTGAAATAATTGTAGTTGCAGGGAGTCGTCTTTCAACGAATTAGACGAGCACCAAATATGGAAGGTGGTCACATGATCCCCTTGATCATCGCTAGTCTTGGCTTCGAACTTTGGTATGTCCGAAGGAAATTTCATCGACATAGGGGGCCAACGTGGATCATGACAGATGGGGTCATTCAACAACCTTGTCAAGTCTGGAAAATGTAAGGCTGCCAAGAAAGGTAGTTTTGGTTGTTGTTGATGATAACCATGGAAAAAGGGGCTTGGAGTTTGACTGGCACCAGGTTTCTAGGAAAAGTTGGGTTGTTGGCCGAGGTTTTGGTAAAAACCATGGCCATGACCAGCATTCGGATTTTTTGTTTGAGGAGACATCATCGGTTGATTCCCGAAATAGGACGTAGATGGTTGGGCGTGCATTACATTCAGAGGACTTTGGAAAGGGTTGCCCCATGCCGATCCCATGGCCATAGGTACTATACCTTGCCTAGGGTTCCATTGGTTGTGAAAATAATTGCCCTAGATCGACATTCCTAAAGAGGGAACTGATCCTTGCCAAGAATTCCAAGGTCCTAATGCGAAAGACATTCTTGGGTTTGCCCCTTGTGCAGGAATAGTACCCTGCATAGGATTAGGTTGACCATAACCGAGGTTACCCCCAGTCGGGAAAGCAGCTGATGACAAAGCATTGTTACCAAACACACTGAACAAACAAAATGGTGTCAACCCTACTGACATATTATGAGAAGGTGGTCCTTGACTCCCTACTCCAAGTGAACTATGGTGTCTGTTTGGCCCGACAGATTGTTGGTGGGTACCACCGAGTGAAGCGGATGAAGAAGGTATATGACCTCCCTCGTCAGGGAAAGCATTAAAGGGAGTTGAAGTACTCCCCATGGTCCCTTGTAGAGGAGCTTTATAGCTCCCTGCCCCCAGACCTAAATTCTGTAAAGTGGAGTAGGATAGTACAGGGCTTGTACCTGAGCTAGGCATCCCATATGATAATGGAGGGCCTGTCTCACTCTGTGTGAAAGGAGCAGTGGTCGCCACCAAAGACGGGATCGAACCATTTCTCGAGGTAGAGGTAGTCGAGACCATGGTGTCTTGGACCGGCGATAGTAGGTTAGGAGGTGAAACACCCCTTGTGGTGATAGCCGTAGTGGGAATAGAAGAATTTCCATAAGAAGTGGCATCATTTGTTTCCATTGTTGCGTGTGACACGGTCTAGCATCCGTAATGATAAATATCTACGATGATGGGTGTCAAAATATCAATGGTTGGAGTTACGGGTGGACTGAGAGCTTCGGCTCCAGCGTCTGAAATAGTTGGTTCCTTCGGATGTTGGTCGGGCACAATTTCTTATGACTCGATCGCTTCAAAAGACCATTTTTGGTCGAGCTTTCGCCTTAGCGGTGGCGGGGGTGGCTCTAGTGTAACCGATGGCAGGAAAAGAAACCTTCATGCCTATAAGAAGCTTGACCGAATATAATAAAGAAGAAGAGTTGGTGGATGTATCCCCAGGGTGGGGGTGAACCACATAAATGATGTGTTGTCCTGCTTTGTGTGATTTCTTGATACGTTTATGTCTTTACTTGCTAAGTTCTTTGATATAGATACATAGATTTGTATATGTTTTGTGCTAATAATGTATATGTATGTAGCTCTGACCTATGTGAATGTTCTTAGTGCTTGAATCTGCTAGATCTAATCTACCTCTCTATGATAGTGCCTAATTACATTAGATCTGAGTGAATGATGTGATGCTCTGTTTTATCTGCGCAGTAGCATAGTGGTTAAATATTGATGAATTGTCACTGTTAAGTGCTATGTTAAGTATTACACTCACAGATCTGTGTCTCAACTAAGGTTGAAGACACTTGAGTCCTGCAACCACCCCTTCCTCTACCTTAGGTGAGACTTTATCTTCTTCACAGGTGTTTCTGAAAGGGTCGGTAGTTAGGGTTTTGATGGTGTGTTGTTGTAGCAATGAACCCTGGGTCTTCTCCTGTGCCAACACTTGTCCTCAAGGAACTACGCAAGTTCCTCCCCCCATGATGGTAGCCCTTTGATGTATGCAATGATCTCTACGTCTATTGATATGACTTGTTCCAGCCACAGGTATCCTCCATGGGTGACTGCCATCAGCTGCTTCACGCGGTTGTTTGCGTATTGGCACCTCCCAAAGTGTGAGATGTCCAACAGGCCTAGAATCCTGTTTTTGGCCAGTTTGGTTGCCCATTGGACTGGTTGGTTAATTGGTTCACCAAAGGGTCCTAAACCCACATTTTGTAGGTAAAATTTCTTGGAAAACTCTAGGAACTTGTCCGTGTTTGTCACGTCATGGTCTGAGTACCTCAATTTCTCCATGTTGCCTAACATATTTCCCACTATACATACCCCTTTAGGAATGCGCAACAAGCCAATGGTTGTAGCGTCCTGCCTACGCGGTGACCTTGGTACGAGTTGTTTTCCCTTTCGTTGTGGTGGCTAACTCGAGGTTCCAGCCTCCATTGTTTTCTCTTCTTTGTACTCATCTGGTTGGCTGACAACATATTCCATTTTCCCCTCATGTGGTTTTTCCAGTGTGGTTGTGTGTGACCTTTCTGGCGCAGTCATTTCTTCATGGTTCGAGACCATCCCATTAACTCTCGGGCCTTCTTCATGGTTTCCGGGGTGTGAATGATTTCCTGAGTCCTCGACCTATTGTCCCTGTCCCCCTTCTGGTACATCCATGTCCATGCCCACTAGTGTTATCTATTGGGTTTCCTCCACAAGAGGTGTGGTGTTTCCTGGTGTCATATTGTGCGATGAGATTCCGTCCCCATTAGCAACTTATGGAGGTTGAAGTGGTTGATTTTCGCTTCCCAGTGCTTGCGGTCAGGATTTGGCATTACTTTGGGGTCGTCTACCAGTTTGGTTCCATGTTTGGGTGGTGCCATGGTGTTAAGGTTGTTGTTTGTCGAACATAGTCGCCTCTTCAACCTCTGCAAACTTTGCTCTCAGCTCTGTATACTCTATTGCTCTCTGATTTGCTTAATTTCTCAATAACTTCCCCAATCCTGTGTACTAGATTATATAGGAATCGTTTGAATATTCTTAGAGACGTTACCCAATTTGTGTTTTAATTGAACCGATGCTTCCCACGTAATTTCTATTAAATTCCCTTGTCGTCGTCAGTTGGTGTGATTAATGCGGCCTCCCGTCGGTCATTTTTGTTATTTAAGTTTGATATTCGTCGTCCATTGGCGGTTATTTTCCATATATGTCTTTCCTGATGTTTCCCTCTTTGTAGTGGTCATTGGCCTTTTCTACGTTGTGATATCATTTTCGAGTGTGCACACTCATTCTCTTCTTGGTGCATTATTCCTTTGTTGTTATCTTTTGTTGTCCGGGGCAGTATCTCCTTTGTGTTTTTTTTTTTTTTTAAGTGTCAGGAGGTCGACTGTCCTTGTACAGCTTCAATTGGCTCCCATTGATCATCCCTCTAAGTTCTGTTCCTCCTAAATTCTTCAACTGTACAGCTCCCCTGTCTGTGACAGTCTTTACTTTGTATGGTCCTAACCAATGCAGTCTAAGTTTTCCTAGGTCCTAAAGGGATTTACTATCGTACACTAAGACTAAGTCTCATTCCTTGAAATCCTTCTTTTGATATGTCTGTCATGCCAAGATTTGTCCCTTTCTTTCTGTACTTCTTGGTGGAACCCTTATAGAATCCTATATTCCTCCGTGATCATCGGTTGACTTATCCTTTCATGTATTGTGCCTCGTTCTGTCGTGTTTGTAATTGATGCTACGTGCAGACTAGGTACCAAAAATTCTAATGGCACCACAGATTCTTGTCCATATACCAATCTAAATGGTGTATGTTCTGTAAATTTCTTGCATGTGGTCCTATATGCCCACAATATTGCTGGTATTTTCAAGTCCCAATCATCCCTATTTACGTTGCAGATCTTCGTTAGTGCATTTTCAAGGATTTTGTTAAAGGATTCCACTGTTCCATTTGCTTGAGGATGATATGGTGTACTCTTTTGATGATGAACTTCAAATTCCTTAGTCATAGCCTTAATAGTACTGTTAATAAAGTGAGTTCCTTGGTCACCCATCAAAATCCTCGAGCAACCAAATCTAGTGATCACTTGCTCAAATAGGAAATGTGTTGTTGTCTGTGTGCTGTAATATTTTACTAGTGTTTTGAAGATGCACTTCTTGATATTTAATGATATCTAGCACTGTCTGCATATTTATGACATCAGCCGCAAGACCTCTACATGGTATTTCAATAGACTATAGACTTTCCAATCGTCCAGATATACCTCTAAGAATTGGCGGATAAATTCTTTAAATGCAGCTATGACTACTCTAGAAAATATTGTTGGTGCATTCTTCAATCCAAATGGCATGACTGTATACTGGTAGGATCCCAATTCCATGGAAAAAATGTTCTTGTATATGCCCTATGGTGCTATCTTAATCTGATGGTATCCTGAGAATCCGTCGATGAATGAATAAGCTTCCTTTCCTCCTACATTCTCCAGGATTTCATCTATGAACAGGGTAGGGAATGGGTCATGTAGGCACGCATCGTTCAACTTCCTCAAGTCGACACATATTCTTATCCCCCCTTGATTCTTCTCTTCAACTATCATCAGGCTTATCTATTCTGATTCTTCTACAGGTTCTATGATTCCAGCCTCCAACATCCTATCGATCTCAGCTTTGATTTTTTTCTTATATATCGGGTTTAATCTGTATGGTCGTTGTCTGATCAGTCTTTCCTCAGTTCTGAGAGGTATCTTCATTTCACCTAGCTCTCCTTCTATGCCTTTAATTTCTATGAACATTGTTGGGAACAAGTCATTGTACTCACGTATTATCTCTGTTATACTTTCCTCTGTTTGTTCATCCCAATAGTCTCCAATGTTGGTCATTTTGGGATTCTCAACTGTCTCGATGTTGACTTTATTCACCTTGATCGGTGTTGTAGTCACTTATGATTCTAGAGGTGGACCTTCTCTCTCTCCTTCAACTTCCTCAATCTAAATACCGCGCGGGTCATCTTCATCTAGTGCTTCTTCCTGCACATGGTAGCATGATAGTAGTTCTTTCATTGTCTGCCTATTTTGTTGTTAGTATTTTGTCATAAGTTCAACTTTTGGTTCCTTAATGAATATCACCCCTCTGATTTGTTTAAGTGTTTCGTCTATTTTGGGGTTATCATGCTCAAATGAGAAAGTGACTGTAAATTTTTGTTGTAATATTGTCCAGCTCATAGTTCCTCTGCATAGTTCTTGGTCTGTATACCAGTTTGTTGGGATGCCCTCTAATGTGTGCACGAAATGGTGAGGCCATTCCTCTGGTGGTTTGATTTTCCATAGCGCTATGCACTTCTCCAAGTGTTCTACAAGTTCCCCCTGTCCATCATATTTTTTTCATCGGTTGCTTCCTTGTTCTGCACCAAACCTAATGTGCAGTAATCGCTTACATTGGTACCAGTCCTTGACTATTTCTTTGTGCGCACCCCACCATATCGCAGGTATTTCCTTGAGTGCTATATCTAGGGATAGGATTCTATGATTTTCTAACACTTCAACTTTGTACCATGTTAATAATGCTTCTAGTTCATTCACCCCATGGAAGTTGGGAGGTTCCCTTATCTCCGTAACTACCCATATTACTACGCAGTCTATTCTTGTGCATCTCCTTCTGGAGACCTTGTGTAACCTCTATTGCCAATTTTCTAAGCTCGTATCTGAGTCCGACGCACATGAGGTGATGTTTCACCAACTAAGTACCCCATATGCAGTTGGGTTTTCATAACCTTCATCTCGCGCAGTTGTTCTATACAACTGGTTAATTTCCTCTAGGTCCAAGAAAGTAGGCTCTACGAACCTTTCCCCTTATTATGGGTCCAATGGCGCAATGACTTTGTATTCTCTTGACTTGAAGGTCATCCACCTCATCTTCAAGTTGATTCTAGCCTGGTTATCAAACGCCCAATCCAAGCCAAGAAATGTTGGATAAGGTGTTGTGCCATCCACTATCTCGATTACTTTGAAGTTGGCTTTAGTCTGCACTCCATCTAGGTCTACTGTTACTCCTTTTAGTCTTCTAATTGGTAGAACTCTATGTTGATTTTCTAGTTTCAGTTGAACCGGTGAATATCCTAATGTGGGCTCCCCCATACATTTCTATGTCTTATTGGGTAATACATTAACTCCAGATCCTAAATCCAATATGATATCTCCCATGTTAAAATGTCCAATGTTAGCGTTCAACCTGAATTATGTACTTGTTCTCCTCCTTGTATGTAGGTGATTGATTGTTTTCTGTTCTAACTTTCCTTCTGCTTCTACGCTACATCTTTCTAGCATATTTTTTAATACTTTAACATACGATGGATCATTTAGTATTCTAATACAGGATTGCAAAAAACCCTTAATGGTACTTACTTATCCCATGGGTTGTGTTCCTTTGGTGTGATCCAACAATGGAGGCATCTCGTACTATAGTACTTCCTTATTATGTTGCGTGGTTGATGTCGATACAATGTTTGGCTTCAAAAATTCTTGTTTTTCTTGTTTGAATATCTCCTTCTCATTCTGTGTATCAAACTGTTTCTTTGGTTTGGCATTCTTCTTCACCCATTGGTGTTGTGTTGGCTCTTGTCGTACTACGTTGTTTCTCGTTTTAGCTCCTCCCCATGTAAATATGTTGATGTTTCTTCCTTCATCCCTAGATTATATTGAAATCCACTGAACATTCTGATTGTTCTAATTTCTCTTCTCGTGGATCTTCCCTAATAGTGTTGGGCATTCTTCCATGTCATGATCTGATGTGCGACAACACATATAGGTTGTTGGTGGAAGTGGACATTCTCTTGCATAGTGTCCTGGTTGTTGACAATTGTGACATACCACTGGTCCTATACCTCTTCCAAATCCTCCTCTTGTTCTTCCTCCACCTCTGTAGCCAGCTCGATCCCCTCGTGGCAAGTTATACTGAGGCGCTAGTTTATACTGTGTGGTATTATAGTGTGGTTGCGCGATATTATACTGTGGTTGTGCAGTGTTGTATGTTTGTTGCACAGTGTTATACTATTATTGTGCAGTGTTGTATGGGGTTGGTACTTGATTAAACTAGGGTGTGGCTTACTCGGTCATCATTTTTTCCTGCACCCTATATGCATCTGATGTTCATTCCCTCATCAAGTCCATGGTTCTGCAATCTCTCTCATCATGGCCTACTGATTTGCAAAAGCTGCAATATGAGCTCTTCGGTATTGTCTGGTACTTCTGCATTGTTGGGAAGTGGTATGGATCATGACCCTGTTTCTTAGAGATTTCACACCATAGTCCTCCTGTTGGTAATGGATCTGGCATTCTTGTTTCCATGTACTGTGAAAATGTTGGATATTCATTCTTACGGTGTCCTTATTTCCTAGATTTGGTACACCAAACGACTTCTCTTTTGTCCTTGTTCTTGTTCTAGTTTAGATGGAATGCTAATTTATTTAGATCCTCCTTCATCTCCTCGATGGTTGAACCTGTCTTCTAATATTTGTTCTCTTCTAGTTGCAGGGTTGTCTGCAGAGCCTCTTCCTACATCTGAAACTTTTGTTGTCGTAGTGGATATTTCAAGTTTGTTAACAATGAATTGACGAACATGTGCCTATGTTGCATATCTGTCATGATGTATTTTATCTTTCCCTTTAGTCGTTTGAATCTCTGGTCAATATACCATACATATTCTCCTAGTTTCTGTCTGATCTCTATCATCTCGTTCATGTATTGATCCTTTGAACTCGGCTTCTGGAACTCATTTATCAGCAGCTTCTTGATATATCCAATCATTCTGGTTGTCCCTGGCAAATTGTTTGCAGCTAAACCCATATACCAATCCAGTGTGCGATATCTTAATGTGATAGCTAACTATGCAAGTTTAGTGTCCTCATCCATGATATGTTTTTCTTCCCAAATCTTTTCACAAATAAATAGGTGCTTCTCTGAGTCCTCCGACACCTCTCCTTTGAATTCTGGTAACCTAATCATTGGATCATGTCCCGCCATCTTGAATGTTGAACTACTACCTCTGCGCAGTGTAGATACTTGACTATTGCTTCTTGAACTGGCTCCCCCAATTGTTGTTTGTTGTGTAGATGTACTTCTTGGTGTCTTTCTTCTCCCGAAATTCGATTGTCTAAATGGAGGTGTTCTTCGTAGTGTGTTAGTCACACATGGGTTTATGGATTCCACACTGACACTGATGTGGATAGGAGTGATTCCTTCTATTTCCGATCTTGGACCTCTCGTCTTCCTCTCATATGTCATGCGCAGGATTTTCTCAATCTTCTCCATAGCCCATAGCTCCCCTACCTCATATTCATCACTTATAAAGCCTTCCCTAGCGGTTATGACTCTCTTCTTGGTGTTCACCTTATATTGGTAGGGTACTCCATTGCGCGTCTTTCCAGTTTTCACCATGATCCAATTGATCTGGTCATCCTCCATCATAATTGGGTTGAATGGCTCCTCCTTCTTTCACTTATGACCTTCTCCTTCCATTTTTCCTTTTCCTTTCATTGCTTCCCCCCTTCCCCCATGCACGCAAAAAAGTTTAGTTGTCTGACTCCATAGTCATTAGACCTTTATTACATAGCAATATCTTAATGGAAGTATATAATGATCTGATATACCTACCTTGAGGTCCCTTCAAAAATTCTTGTTCAGTTTCTTTGTACAACTTTGTTGTGTCTACTGCAAAGTCTATGATAAATCTGACAACAATGTTGTCTAGCCATAAATCTACTACACGTGTAACCTTATTATCAACTCGTTGTAGTTGCACGATCTCTTCAGGATTCCACTCTAGCTGGCTAATCTGATTCGCAGGATGGTTGTCTTTCAATATTCTTATCCACTCCCGCAATATGCATGGGAAATCACAAAAGAATACTTCATGTAAGTCAGTGAATACATACTTGTCCAAATATATGTGCGGTGTTAACTCCGGGTTTCTGTCATCTTTCTGCGCAAAAGGCAATTCCTTTGTCTTCAACCAGCTCTCTATCTCTACCTTCATGGAATTCCATGGTCTCAACATCTCCTTTTAGATTCGCATTATTTCACCTTCTTGTTGTTTGTTCCCACATTATTTTGATGCTTCTTCCGCAAATCTCATATGCTCAATCTCATTGCCTTCCAATCAGTCGGAAACAGAACCATTTGTTTGTTTTCCTTTTGTCTATCTACTCTTCTTCTATTGGTCGTGAGGGATTTTTATGGGGTATTTTGATTCTCATTGACCATTACAGATTGACCCTGGTTTAGAACTAAGAAGATTCCCAACAAAATCCCTTAAAGACTATCACCCCCTCTAGTAATCTAAAAGGCAATGTAGTACACGGAGTGCACTGCGCAGTGTCACCTGAGATATCTCTATGGGTAGCTGCAATACTCAGGTGTTTGCAACCTGAGACTGAGCAAGATCTGTGTTTGTATGTCGTAACCTGTATTCAGTCAATTTAATATATAGTTATAACATTCATTCTATGCATGCATGCAACATACTAGATCTACTTAGTTACTTCATTCATGTAACATTCATCAACTAATCAAACACAAGGATGCATTCATTTAGTCACATAACACAGTGTTATCATGGTTCACCCCCTCCTGGGCTACATCCACAAAGATCCGGCTCTTAGGATTTTACTATAGTTGGGAATACCCCACGCCACGCGTGGTTACAATATTAGTTATCCCTCTTTCACATGGGCTCATCAATCCCTGCGAGGTTGACTAGATCACACCAGGCTCCTCATCCTGCGATCTAACCCTCGGGATCGAGTCGCTGACTCCATCCTTTTCTCACCAGTTGAATGAGTCATACAGTTATTATAGTTTTCTCTCCTTTTCCCCTCTTTTTCCTTGTGTGTCTCTTCCCCTCTCCTAAGTACTACTTATTTATATCTTCGACTCACCACCCATTACAATGCATTACAAAAACCCTAACCCTAGCATCGTTAGGTCTTCCATGTATGTGTGCATGCAAATTTTCCTTCGGGTTGTCTTTTTCCTCTTGCATGATTCTCCTCCAAAAATTCCCTTTCTTTTTTATTCGGCTTGCATCCAACATGGACGCATCATGTATTTCCCTGGGAGCCATCTTAGCACAACCATGAGATCGATCCATGGATCATCCCATCTACTTTGCTAGAAGGAATCTATCGCAAGATAAGGGCAACTATACAACCATAGAAAGGGAGGGTTTAGATATGATTTATGCTCTACAGAAGTTTAGACATTACTTGTTAGGCTCTCATTTTAAATTTTTCATTGATCATTCTGTGTTAAAATATCTAGTTAACAAGCCTGTCTTGGAAGGAATAATTTGTCGATGGTTCTTACTGTTTCAGGAATTTTCATTTGAGGTAATCATCAAACCAGGAAGATCCAACATGGGCCCTGATCACCTGTCTAGGTTAGAGTGAAGAGAAAGTGTAAGAGAATTCAATGATCAGATCCCAGATGCAGACCTGTTCTGGGTTGAGGTCGTACCAAAATACCTAGAAGACATGGCATTTTTCTTGAATACAGGGGCCTTCCCAGAAACATACTCTGCAACTCAGAAATTCCATATGGTGGTTCAAGCAATGGACTATCAATTGATTGCGGAGAAATTGTATAAGTTGGGCATATATAGTATCCTCAGGAGGTGTATCTTAGACCATGAAAGATAAGACATATTGTTGGAGTGACATAGTGGAGTTGCGGGAGGCCATGTTGGAGGAAAGGCCACTGCACATAAAGTTCTCCAAGATGGATTATGGTGGGCCACACTCTTCAAGGATGCAAAGGAATATGCTATATATTGTGACATTTGTTAGAGAGTACGTAAGCCATCATGACGAGAAGAATTACATCTTCAGCCAGTCCAAGCTCTGCAAGCATTTGAGAAGTAGGCAGTTGATTTCATTGGGCCGATCAACCCCATGACTAAGCACTCAAAGGCCAGGTATATTATTACCACAACTGATTACCTTACACAATGGTTGAGGCAGTATTTTTTTAGGATTGCTCGACTGATACTGTTGCCATTTTTATTTTTGAAAGCATTATCACTCGATTTGGATGTCCTAAGAGTCTGACTAGTGATCAGGGTGGTCATTTTATCAGTAGTACAATAGAAAATATTACAACAGAGTTCTTAATTCAACATCATAAAAGTATCCCTTACCATCCACAAGCCAATGGCACCGTAGAGGTGTTTAACAAGATTTTGGAGAGAGGATTAACGAAGGTTTTTTTCACAAACAAAGAATATTGGGATGATAGAGTCCTAGCCGTTTTATGGGATTACAGGAAAACCAAGAAGAAGCTCCACAATTATACTCCAAGGTAGAAGACTTCCACTACCAGATGTTGTCATTCTACTTGGATGAAGAGGCCTTTGAAAAGGAGGTCATGTCATGGCCAGGAGTGAAACGCAACCTGTGCAAGTCGGGGATGCACTACCTTCTATCGGTGGAGATTTTGAAGAAAAAGGGATAGGAAGCAGGGTTAGGATCGAGCTCAAGCCAAGAGGAGAAAAATAAATAGGCTCCAGTGCATACAGACTCAGAGGAGGAGGATGAAGAGACGCAGTCGTTGGAATGCAAGAAGAGGACATTGCCCAAGTTCCCTCAGCTTCTAGAGAAAGCTATGTTGACAGGTAAACATGTCAATGACATCCTAAACGATGCTTTAATTAGAGACATGTCGGTTAAGAAACCCAGGATAGGGCTCTCCCTAGTAGATATCCTTAATCCTCAGCCTATATCATCAACCATCCCTCGTACTCGAGCAGTGACTTGAGCACCCCAAACAATCAATAAAATTCAGGATGATCCTGAACCTGATACCACTCCATCCACCACCATCATCACCGAGCAACCCCCATTACCGCCAAAACCTCAGTCACCACCTCGATAAATAACCATCCCACCCCAAACCACTGAACTAGAGCCCATGCAGTTGGACGCCCCCCACCCGAACTAACTGAACATAAACCAGAACTCACTGGTCCAAACCTTGAAGTCCCGAGCCAACAAATTATTCCATTTATACCAATTCAAGACACTTCGTCTTCAACAAATATTTGAGCTATACCAATATCACAAGTACCAAGTCCTCAGTGCACTCCCTCAACAGTCAATGTTGAGGGTGTTATCCAAATAAGAGAAACCCCAGAAGCTGAGGTCTAGAAAGAGGCAGTAGTACCAGAGGTTCAAAATGAACCTAAGACTGCATCAGGACAGAGTGCAACATCGTTGCAGGAGAAAATGGAGCTAGTACTCTATAACCCACAATAGTGCGCAGAGTTGATGCAGCTCTACCTGGAAAAAATAGAGGTGTTACCATTCCTTCAATAAGCATTGAGGATGAGACTTGCACAGCAGCCACAAGTTCCATCTATAGGGGAGGAAGAGGTAGAGACACCTTTGGAACACTCAACGGCTAGTGGAATACCACTATAGGTCAGAGTACCCAGGGAAGCCACTACTTCTTCTATTAACCTCACTCAGTGGTCGTCGGCACAACTAGTAGAGATTATCAGAGCCTCAACTGATCAACTAGAGTAGAGGCACCAACATGCCGAAAGGGAAGAAGAATTTTGCAAAGAGAAAAAATTTAGGACACAGGAAGAGTATGTAAGGATTCAGGCAAAGAAAAAACTAGGAAAGGTACAGGAAAATCTTTCAGAAGCATGGCCAGTGATCAAAAGGAAAACACCGCAATTGCCAAAGTCTAGTGCAATAGGCGAGCCTAACCAGCAAACTGAGCTCCTCCAAGGAGCATGGTTAGAGTTGGCCATTCACACAAAGAACCTTGAAAGAAAGTTGCGAGAGAGTCAGCATGAAGCAGAACAAAAACCCAAGAAGCTTTAAGAGCAGATGGAAAAATTAGTGCTTGAAGGAAACAATGCAAGAGTAGTCTTGCACAAATGAATAGCAGAATGCACGAGGATCTTTCACAAAGTTAGAAATTGGATAGGTATCATTACAAGGTGAAACCAGACTCTGGAGGATGTGCACACAAATATCCAGTTTCTCAACGAGGAATTTGTTGTCACCATGGATCCACTGGAGCAACAAGAAAACTTTGACCAAATCCAGTATGTACACAATGAGTTGAATTCTCTATTTGAAGCGTAGTCAATAGCTAAGAAAGACCTATGGGAGTTTTGACCTATTGTTCAGACAACCTACATGTAGATGCATCAAGTAGATGCTAAAACTGATTCAGAGTGGAACTCTTTGGTCATGTCCAAACCTAAGGGAAATTACAGATGCGACTCAATAGCTCGTGGTTGAAGCTTCACTCCTTTCCAAGAAATGGCAAGATAAAATCGTCAGTTTTCAAGGAGTAAGGAAGAGAGCTTTGGAATTGGTCCCGGAGTTGGGCCCTTCATTTGAAGAGGAGAAAAAGGAAAGAGCACAAGTAGAATATGGAAGCAAATAAGAGATAGAGGACAAAGGAAAGTAACAGTCCAATCCAGAGATCATGGAAGAACCAAGGACTTGACTCAAGGGCGAGTCAAGGATTGTGGTCGGAGCCTATTGGGCCCTTAGTTTTTTTTATTAGAAGTTGCGCAAGCAATACTACACTCCCAATTTTGGTCAAACACAAGTTGTACAAGGCACAAAGGAGATGGAAAACAAAGCAAGGGAGGAAACAAAAAAATGTTGGAAAGAAGGACAACACAACACCAGCAAGGATAAATAAGTTACAATAAAACAAGAACAAGAAAGCATGCGAAGTCTCAAACCAAGAAATCCCAATTATCTTATATATATACGAGATGTATATGATTGTAAAAGGTTAGACGACATTATCATTCACTCCATTTAGGTTTGGTTATTGTAATTAATGTCCATCTGGGGAAAAGGGTAGATAGAGCTCTGAAGAATGAGTTCAGAGCCAGAAAATATTGTAACTGAGATTGTACATGTTGGATTGTATCTGAGAAGCCCTTTTGATGATAATATATGGAAGGACCTAAAATTTTGAAATATTCTGTGTAATTCTCTATCTATGTCTATGAATTGTCATTTTACTTTACTTTTGTCTGATAAGATCAAATGTTATAGTCATTTGCAAATGTTGTCGCAACTTTGTTGTCTTTACTATTAGTTATGAACATATTCAGATCTGCTACTTCTTAGTTCATATTGCACAAGACTATGTTGAATCTTGATGATTCTGGAGATCTACTTAAGTATTCTTGTTGGCACAGCGACAGACCTAGGGTTCATCTCCAAGAGCTCACCAACAAGCCCTAACTATTAGCCCTTTCGGCAACACCTATGATGCAGATGCAGTCTCACCCAAAGAAGTTATGAGGGGGTTGTAGGACAGATATGTCTAAAACCAAGGGGAATATTAAGTGGATCTAACACAACAGCAATGCATCATTCATATATCACTTATCAACTTAGATATATTATGCACATCTACTTATCAGATCTACCATAGCAATGTAATAACAGTATATAAATGATAGAAACAAAAGTACCAATTCCACACAAAACCAAATATACATGGTTCACCCTCTCTTTAGGGATACATCCACATAACTGTGCTATATTATATTAGGTTAAATCATACAGTTCTAGTATGTTCTCTTAGCTAGCAGATCTCATCTATTCTCCTCTCTTTCTCTCCTCTTCATGTGCACCCAGCTGTAGGGTTGATCTTCACACCCAGCTGAAGATCTTACAATCCAGAAGGCTCCCACACTTATCACTTCTCTCTCATGATACAATAATCACTCACATCAAAAATGATAACCTATATTGACACCAACCCAAAAGTATCAACCCAACCTAGGCCCTTTAGACCTATATTTATACATTACAATCATTCACCAACAGCCTTAGGCCAAAACCTAGGTATCCAAAACCCTAGATGTATAAAACCCTAGGTCAAATTGACGCATATTTTTAGGGCTTCACCGGCCTGTCTTTCCTTGCTTCTCATGCAGTGCTCCAAAGAATCCAATGGTGGATTTTTCCTCTTGCTGACATGTCCACGATCCTTCTTCCTTGCTTATCTATCATCCCCGATCTCCTCGTCCAATGACTTTCTTTCTCGGGATTCGCTCCATCTTTTCTACTCTTTTTCTCACTTTGACCCAGTATCAGACATTGTGTCTTCCATGAAGTTTTCTTGCTCCCTTTTCTTCCTTGATCTTCACTCCCTTTAAAAACCTAGGGCCAACAGGCCCCCAACACTCACCTATGACTCGTCCCGAGGCACTTTGATCTAACTCTTATGTTGTACTTTGACTCCATGTTGCACAGTGAAGCCTCTGCGTTCTTCTCTTTGCCTCCATTCCATCCCTTATGCGGACTGTCTTTTCTGTGTCTGTTACCCAATTTCAACTACACCTGGTACCTAGACCATTTTCTTCCTACTTTTACTTATAGCTACGAGGCAGTTGGGTGTCATAGTACAACTTCAGCCGAATCCCATTCACTAATCCTTCCTTTCATTCTCCATTCAACGTCTTCAGTTGTGCATCTCCATCCTCTATAACATAAGTGACCTCATATGGCCCTATCCAATGTGTTCTAAACTTCCCAGGATGCTTGATGAAATTGTTGTCATAAACCAGCACTAGGTCTCCCTGTCTAAATTCCTTCTTCTTGATCTGTTTGTCATGATAGGCCTTCTCTCTTTCCTTCTGTACTTGTTGATGGAATCCTGCAATGAATCTATCTTCCTCAAGTTCGACCAACTATGAAAGCCTCCCTTGAACATATCTAGTATCATCCATACCTGTAAAGGCATCAATTCTCAGGCTTGTTACCAAATACTCCATTGGAACAATAGCTTCGAGACCATAAACCAACTTAAAAGGGGTCTCCATTGTCATCTTCTTGCAAGTGGTTCTATATGCCCATAACATTGTCGGTACTCTTAAATCCCAATCATCTCTATTCACACAACAAATCTTGGTTAGTGTTGTTTTCAAAATCTTGTTGAATGCTTCAACTGTCCCATTTACTTGAGGGTGGTACAGTGTGCTCTTCTGATGATGGACTATAAATTATTTAGTCAGGGCTTCAACCGTCTTTTTGATGAAATGTGTTCCTTGATCGCTCATGAGGATCTTTGGGCATCCAAACTTGGTTATGATGTTATCAAATATGAAGCGTGCAGCTGTATTTTCACTATAGTCCTTGACTTCTCTTGTTTCGGCCCATCTGGTCAAGTACTCTGTCGCAGTGATGATGTACCTTGCTCCTATATGCTTTCCTGGTGGATTTATAGGTCCAACAAAGTCAATGGCCCATTTTTCGAATGATTGTAGGGTCAGTTGTGGTGCTAACGACATTTCGTCTCTTATGGATGGTTTGCCAACCCTTTGGCATACATCGTAGGCTCTGGAATAGTCTTTAGCATCTCTGTGTAAGGTAGGCCACCAAAGGCCAGCTCACAGGACCTTCTACGCAGTTTCTTTCCCTACATAATGTCCTCCTGTGATGCCTTCATGATATTCTGCGAGGATCAACGGGTGTTTTGCCTCCATAACACATCTTCACAATATCTCATATGGTCCCATCTTGTATAGCTGACTAGCTATAAGTGATAAATCTGAAGTGCACACTACTATTTGTTTCTTCTATGGAATTGTATACTCATTGGGCGCCATTCTTGTTGACAGGAACCGTACTATTTCTGCATCTCCTAAAGCAATGGATGATGCATCAACATGCACATGAAACTCCTTGGCCCAATCTGGAAAAACCAAAATGGGCACAGTAACCATTTTCTTTTTCAGTGTGTCGAAGCTCAGCTGGAATTCTTCAGTCCAACTAAACTAACAATCCTTTTTCAACAGCTTCTCCATGGGTGTTGTAATTTGAGCATATCCTTTAATGAAATTCCTGTAGTAGCATGTGTTTCCCAATGCAGTGCGCAACTGTTTAACTGTTGTAGAAGGGGGTAGATCAACTATGATAGCGATCTTGAATGGATCCACCAACAATCCTTGCTTACATACAATATGTCCTAACAAAACTCCAAATGGAGAAAATAAAATGCACTTTTTTATATTCAAAGAAATTTGACACTGCCTACATTTATCCAACATTAGCCTTAGACATTCAATGTGATTTTTCAAAAAACTAAACACAGTCCAGTCATCGAAATATGCTTCTAGAAATTTATGAAAGAATTCTTTGAATGCTTTGACCACCACCCTGGAAAATATGGTTTGGGCATTCTTCAATCCGAATGGCATCACTGTATATTGGTAGGACCCCCATTCTATTGTAAATGTGGTCTTATGTCGATCTTCCTTGGCAATATAAATATGATGGTATCCTGAAAATCCATCTGTAAAAGAATATACTTCCTGGCCTCCCACGTTATCTAACACTTCATTAGTGAATGGTGTAGGGAAGGGGTCATGTAAATAAGCATCGTTCAACTTCCTGAGATATACGTAGATCTTGATCTCACCTGTTTTCTTGTCTTGCACCACCATAGGGATAATCCACTCTGATTCTTCCACGGGTTCTATAATCCCTGCTTCCAACATTCTGTCAAGCTCAATCTTCACTTTCTCCTTGTATTTAGGGTTTAGTCTGTAAGGTATCTGTTTGATTGGTCTAGCATCTAGCTTTAAGGGGATCCTCATCTCTCCCATAGGCCCTTTAATTCCCCTCATAATAGTGAACTTGGTTGGAAACAAGTCCTGATACTCGTGCAGCAACTCCATAATCTTGTCAATGGTGGCAGCATCCCAATAATCTCCGACATTGGCAAGCTTCAGTGTCTCCTCTATTCCAATATTGATTGTCTTGATCTTGATCAATTTTTCAATAAATGGTAACTCAACTCCTGGCCCTTTCACATCTCTCTGGCCTTCTGTTTCTACGATGTTCACCTTCCTCAGATCATCGTCTTCATCGGCATTGATGTTGTAACAACCCTACAGTTTCTGAAGAGGCACAGTCCATTCATCCTCTTCATGTTCTAAGGGAAGGTTGGATACCTCCTCGAATAATTTTTGTCTTACAATCTGTAATGCTTGATCTACTGAAGGAAATTGACTTTCAAATAGGAATGTAGTTATAAAATTCTGAGTCATACCTTCCCAATCTGTAGTGATGAGGCGCAGTTCTGCTTGGAGGTACTAGTTGATAGGTGTCGTGTCCAGCTTGTTGATGAATTTGTGTACCCACTGTTCTTACAAAATGTCACTCCATGCCTCTTCACAGCTTCACACATGGTCCTTTGGGAAGCTTCGACCTGTGTAGAAAACTTCACAGCCTTCTACTTGTGTTGAGAATCGCGTTGTCATCAGAGTACGACATTGTGTCCAATCTATGATATTACTTGTGTGCATCCCCCACCATCTCGATGGTGTGGCTTTCAAGGCCTCGTCCATTTCCAATAACCCCTATTGTGTCGGTGCACTTGATTCAAAGTCTGATAGGAAGGATTCTAATGGATTCAGACCATCAAAGGTGGGTAGTTTACTTACTGTTGTGTCAATCCATCGAAATTCTCTAGTTAATCTAGCACATCTCCTTGTGGATACTTCATACATATTATTCTATCGATTCTCTAGTGTTTCTTATGATTTTGATGAGCACGTGATGTCACTTTGCCAGCTTATATTCCCATCGGCTATAGGGTTAATGTAATCTTGTTTTCTGGCGGTTAGCTTGTAGATGTTTTCTAGTGTATATGTGTAGTCTTCTTCTCTAATCGGCTTTGTGTATCGTTGACCTTCATCGGGATCTAAAGGTGCAATGACCCTAAGGCCATCACCTTCAAAATTCATGTGTCTCTTCTTTAATTCAACAATAGTAGAGTTATTAAAGGCCTAATCAATTCCTAACAGTGCGGGTTAAGGGCAACTGTCATCAACTATTTCAATTACCTCTAAATCTACAAATGTTCTTACTCCATCGATGTCCACAGGGACATGCTCCAATCATCCAAATGGGATGACATATTGCTGATTAGCCATCCTAAGTGTGATAGGGGAGTAGATCAGCTTCATTTTTCCCATCAGTGCCCAATTTTGCTTCGTCGTGACATTGACCTCCGACCCTAGGTCGAGGACCACATAGTCTATCTCATATTATCCTATTTAAGAATTCATATGTAATTCCTTATTTGTCCTTCTCTTCTTACCGATCTGGTGTACTTCCCTATTCATTAAGGTATCTATCTTTACTAGCTCATATTGTTTGATTAAATTTTGTAATTCTTGTACAGCGCTTTCATCCTGAATCAACTTAATACAAGTATGTAAAAAGTCCATGAGCTTGCTTACCTCTTTTCCTTCCCTCGGTGAGGCAGACTGATCAAATGTGTGAGGCATTCCATACTCTCTTACTTCTAGTCTTTTCTTTGATGAAGAACCTTGGTCTCCTCTAAATTCTTTTCTTTCTTCCTCAAATATTTGTCTTTCTTTCTTTGCATCGAAGGTTTGGGTATTCTCTGCAGCTTTTCTAATTTCTGAATCTTTTGTAGCCTTCTCATGGATCAACTGGTATTCTCCTGCAACAACACCTCCTCTGGTTATAACAACGAATCTAGGGTCTCCTCCATGAGGTTCATCATAGATCAGTTGCACTTGCAGGTTCTGTTGAGGTCCTCTTCTTCCCTGAAGCTTAGCTAGTAGTATAGGACAATCTTCTATAACATGGTCAAACGAGTTGCAGTAGCTGCAAGTGGTACAAGGGTTCTGACAATCCCTTGCAAGGTGTCCTATTTATGCACAGTTATAGTATATGATCCGTCCTCGGCCTCGACCCATTCCTCCTCCTCCTCCTCTTCCTATGAATCCACCACGAGGATTGAAGTTTCCTCTCCCAAGAGAGTTATACTGCATAGTGTTTCCTTCTTGTTGTACTTCACCTTGGATATTATATATGTCTCTTGACATTTCATGCATGAGATCATAATCCCTACAATCCCTATCATCATTCCCTACAGACTTACAGAATGTATAGTACAAATTTGTAGGTGTCTGAACATACTTTTGCATGTAGTAACACTCACCAATATGATGTATGTTTCTGCATACCTCGCACCAGGGTAAGGTGGCTTGCTTCAAAGGGATCAGGGCTCTAGAAGTTAAGTATTTGTTGAATAGAGGGAAGTGTTCTTCGTCATGGCCTTCTGATTGGAATCTGACAAACCAGATGTCTTCTCTTTTATCTTTTCCCTTGTCTTTCTTCATATCTTCGACATGCAGGGACAAACTAGTTAGATGACTCAGGATCTGACTCATACCTGAGCTGGATTCTCCCATAGGGGTTGATTCAAGCTTCATGGCGATCTCCAATGCCTCAACCTATGAAGCAATCTTCTATTTCATCAGGGGAACTCTGATGTGTGATAAGAGGGCAACAATGAACCATTCTTTGTTTTGTTCATCTGGGATCTGACAAGTTAATCGACCTGTCAAGGTTTTGAATCTCTGATAAAATTCCCACACAGGTTCAACCACCTTCTCCTTGATCTCTTTCAACTCTTTGATACATTGGGATTCTGACTTAGGTTTCTTGACTTCTGCAATCAGTGCGTTCTTGATCTAATTCAGTGGATTACGCTGTGCAAGTCCTTAGACAAGTTTCATGTACCAACTCAGTGCGCGATCTCTGAGAGTTGTACTGAACTGGGTTCTTTTGACATCTTCATATGTGACATTCTTAATGTTCCATACGGCTTCACATAGAAACTAGTGTTGATCAAGATCTTCAGATCCATCTCCCCTAAAGATAGGAAGCCTCATCTCATCTGCCATAGATCTTCCTAGGGTTCTTGACTGAATATGTGGTGGGCTACTATGGACAGTGCTTTGGACACTCTGGTGACTGGGATTACTCTGGTTTCTTAATACTAAATCAACAGGAAGGATAATATTACTTACTTCGATGGTCTACGTGGTTTCTGAGGTTTCAGGTTCTCCTCGGAGAATCTCTTCAGCTTGTCCTTCCTCTGTCCTGGTGGATTCTGAATGTTCTTCGTCCGTCAAATATGCTTCTTCTTTACTGTAGAAACCCTCCTCCCCATATTTCTGCTTAAACAGGTTTGCAAGGTGGACTTCTTGGAACAGTCTCTCACTGCACGTATGTCCTGCCTCTGTGTCATTGTCGCTGTCCAAATTTTTGAACATTAGCCTTTCCAAATCCAACCAATTTATTGTATCTTCAAGATGTTTTTCTCATGCAACAACATCTTGAATCTCAACTTCAATAATTGTAAAAGTTTTCCTTTGGGTCCCTTAAAGAAATATCTCTCGGCTTGGTTGTATGACTCTACCCTGTCAACAAAATACTCTGTGATGTACCCTCCAATGGTACCATCGAACCAGTGATCTACTTCTCGTGATACGACATTATCATCTTTCTTGACATTCTTGATCAACTCCGACGTCCAGACCATAGGAATTCTAGATCAGATTTTGAACTAGGTATCGGCTAATCTAGCTAGCCACTCGTATAGCTCTTGATGGATTCCTCCAAAGAATATATTGTGTATATCGGTAAAAATATGCTTCTTCAACTAGTCCTCTGAGTTAAGATTAGGATTCTTATTCTGGGATTCAGCGAAGTCCTTCTCTTGATATCCTATCCACTTTTGAATCTCTGTCTTCAATGGAAACCACCTTGACATTCCCTTAAAAATATTCTTGTCCCAGCAACAGAACCATTTTTTGTCACAGGGGCAGACCCAAGGTTTAGCTCCAAGAGCGCACCAACAAGCCACAACTACTGGCCCTTTTGGCAACACCTGTGAAGCAGATGCAGTCTCAACTGAAGCAGTTATGAGGGGGTTGCATGACAGAGATGTCTACAACCAAGGGGAATATCAAGTGGATCTAACACAAAAGCAAAACAACATTCATATATCACTTATCAACTTAGATCTATTCTGCACATCTACTTATCATATCTACCATAGCAACGTAATAATAGTATATAAATGACAGAAACAAAGTACCAATCACACACAACACCAAATATACATGGTTCACCCTCTCTCTAGCGCTACGTTCACATAATTGTGCTATATTATATTAGGTTAAAGCATACAGTTCTTGTATGTGCTCTTAGCTAGCAGATATCCTCTCTTCTCCTCTCTTTCTCTCCTCTTACTATGAACCCAGCTGCAAGGTTGATCTTCGCACCTAGCTGAAGAACTTACAATCCAGAAGGCTCCCATGCTTAGCACTTCTCTCTCACGATACAATAATCACTCACATCAACAATGATAACCTATCTTGACACCAACCCAAAAGTATCAACCCAACCTAGGCCCTTTAGACCTCTATTTATATAATTACAACCATTCACTGACAACCTTAGGCTGAAACCTAGGTGTTCACTGACAACCTTAGGCCGAAACCTAGGTGTCCAAAACCCTAGATGTCTAAAACCCTAGGTCAACTTGACCCATATTTTTAGGGATTTGTCAGCCTGTCTTTCCATCCTTCTCACACGGTGCTCCAAAGCATCCAATGGTGGCTTTCTCCTCTTGCTGACATGTCCATGATCCTTCTTCCTTTATTATCTGTCATCCCCGATCTCCTTCTCCAACATCTTTATTTCTCGGGCTTCTCTTCATATTTTCTTCTCTTTTGCTCACTTCAACCTAGTATCAGTCACTGTGTCTTCCACGAAGTTCGCTTGCTCCCTTTTCTTCCTTGATATTCACTCCCTTTAACAACCCAGGGCCAATAATTCTCCTTACCCTTCCCTATCTTCTTTTGTTGGTTGTGCTTCGGGTGAGACTTCTTCTCTCCAGAGAAGATGAAAATGCCAGTGCTCTAGACTACTTGGTACCCTTTTGTTGGTAACCTAAGAAGGACCCTAGTATGATCAAATTTTAATAGAGTTGAAAGCAGTGCAAACACAGAAACAAGAAAGACAAGAGGAATTGCAACCCCTCCAAGAACAAGCAACATAGATGATTGTGCAGTTGGAGGAAGAGAATACAAGTAGAGTACATGAACAAGTGGAGAGCTCAGCATTAATGCAGGAGGAAATAACAACATAGATAGTAGAGGAACTATCAAACAAATCCACGCAGATGAGATATATAGGAAAGGAACTAGTAGAAAAGTTCTACAGCCTGGATAGGGCAGTTCACAGAGCGCGCACTACTTAAGTGGCTCAGGATGAGCCACATGTCAGTGTTGGGGGCATGTTGGGTGCATTTCTATTTTGAGAAGGAAGGTTATTTTTGGTGCGGTCTAGTTTGGAAAAGACCTAATTTTAGAAAGAAGACCTAATTTTGGAACATGCACAATCAATGGACAGAAAGAAACATGTAGAAAAATAAGGAAAAGAAGCAAGCAAAGAGATAAATCAACATGTCGCATAGGAAGGAAAACCTAACCATGATAGGGTTAGGGTTTTGGTAGAGGTTGTAATGTCTATAAGCTTGTAAAATAGTATAAATAAGAACCTAGGAGGTCTAGGTCAGGATTCTGGCACTGAAGAAGGAAAAGGTTATTGAGCTATAGAAGAGTCAAGTAGCTAGATTTTGAGGGTTAGGTCACAGGATGAGGAGCCTGGTGTGATCTAGTATTCCTCATAGAGGTTCCTTAACCGCATAATACTTGTATGATTGGATATGTAATGCGTGCAATGCCATATTTTAAAGAAAACTAAATAAAGAGCATAGAATCCAAATCTTTGTGGACGTAGCCTTGGAGGGGGTGAACCACGGTAAACCATGTGTTATATGTAATGTTTATTGCATGTTTACTTTCTATTAATGGTTATCTAATGAATGAATGGTTAATCTATATATATTAGAATGCATGCATGAGATTAAAAGATGAATGAATCCTAGGAATAACATGATGATTGCATGAAGAAGGAAGAATACACCCCTAGATCCCCACTCACTCTTAGACTGCAAGCACTTGAGCATTGAAGTGACCCATAAATCTGTCTTGGGTGAGACTATGTAGTGCATTTTGTGTGTTGTGTTTCCTTCTGGTTTACCAAAAGGGATGATAGTTTTATAGGGTTTTGTTGGAAACTTGTTTAGATTTAAACCTCGGTCAGACCAAGAGTAGAAGTGAGAGATTAAACCAACAAAGGATATATTATGAGTGTGAATCTCTTGATCATATTGAAGATCTATTATTGGTCAAATATTCATTTCAAGTACTCATGGATGCATCAAAAGTTCCATAAGTCTGAGGTATTGACGATGAAAGTTTTGTAGTTTCAGAAATACTAAAACAACATATTTTATTATATGTATGTGGGCTAACAGTATAATAGGGTGCATACATATATGGTATAGTATAATAGGGAACATACATGAGGGAAAATCCATAAAATATTGAACAAGTGTTGGTGCTAGGTTCCTGAATTTTGAAGCAAGTTCCAAGAATAGTGGTCTATTGGTTCATATATACTATAGAAAATATATTATGGTTATATGTTGTCTCCATGCTTAGAATTACTCATGGTATGGTGAATTCTTGAGGAATTATTTGTATGGTTGTATTGATGTTTGAATATGGTAGCTGGTTGGTTGAGTAGTTCAGTTCTATTCGGATTGAGAGATGTCCATCATCTGTAATTGTGTATGCATGAGGAGCATGCATAGTTTGATGGATGGCATATATATGTTTCTGATTGGTTATGGTATAGATTAAGTAGTGAAATGTAGAGTGCAGTGACATATCATAAGTGGATGTGATAGAGGCAGAAAGGGTCTGAAGTGCCAGAAGTTTGAAGTTTCATAAACCCTAGCTTCTGAAGGTGTATGCAGGATGATAGTGGGTCAGGACACATACATATGTGTGCTCCAGTATAGGCAAGTCACATACATACACCAGATGTAATATAAACAGGTCACGTACATATTGAGTCACAGACATACACCAGATGTAATATAAACAGGTCACGTACATATTGATAGATTGGTATTTTTTTTCAAGTTGAGTCTTGTACTTGAGGATTGATTCATCTTCTTAGTTAGTGTTGTGATTTGTAGGTTGAGTCTTGCATTTAGAGTTGGTGATCTTGTGGAGTTGTTTCTCTTTTAAACTGATGTTGATAAACCCCAAGGATTGTAATCCGTAATACAAAAGAAACGTATACATATATCGTGTGTGCCTTGTTTTCTTTATGGTGATGGCTTATTAATGAGATTTGTTGTTGAGATATGATTACATTATAATTGAAAGTAATGAGTAAGTGGTGATTTCTAACAAAGGTGTTGTGTAAAGAAGTTGTTAAAAGACCCCTACACTGATTCATCCCCCCCCCCTCAGTGTGGTTGGTCTGTCCAACAATTGGTATCAGAGCATGACTTCACTATAAGCCTTACAATATTGAAGGAGATCCATGGACACACAAATGGATGAACATGCAGATGAAGTTACCCTCTTTGATGAGACAAATCACTCGGCATGGAGAATAGAAATGAAAGTGTTTTTAAGGAAAAAGGAAAAGGTATCTGGAATGCAGCTATTGGTGGATCAATTCCCTTGAATAATAAGTCAAAGTTTGCAGCACAAAAGGAAGAAAAGAAAAATGATGCATTATCTCTTAATACCATTTTCAACGGACTCTCAAGTTCTGTCAAAAAAAGAATGGGAGAATGTACTTCTGCCAAGGATTTATGGTTGAAGATAGAGAAGGTATATCAAGATAAAGAATACAATTCCATCAAGGAAAATGAAGGTAAAGACTATCCAAAATCTTATGATTACAATAATCCTAGTGAAGTTGAATGTTCTCTTATAAATGAAGAAGAAAATATAGTAGAAGTTTGTCTAGATGAAGAATAAGAGTTGTTGAAGTTTAAAGAAAATTTTTTAATTGAGTTAGGTGATGTTAGCATGGAAATAGGATATTATTCAATTTATTTTTTGTATATTGAAAAATGAATTAATGAAGTCTTATAAAAGTACCCAAAGCATATCATGTAACTAAAGAAAATTCTCAAAGAACAACAAGAAAGAAAAAAGACTCAATTAGAAGAAAAAGAAGAAGAGATCAAAAGACTAAAGAATGAAATAATTAATCACGTAGAAGAAAAGAAGAAGTTATATGATGATATTAGAAAAAGTCTTGAAGTTAATGTGAATCTTAAGACCAAAATTGAAGAAGCCAAAAGAATAGAGGAACTATTGAATAATCAAGTAAATGAAAAGGAAGAGTCATGCCATAAGTTGGAAGTTGAGGTTGTTGATCTTATAAAGAAATTAGAGAATTCAAACACTCACATCAAGTTCATGAACAACTCGAAAATATTGGATGAGATCCTAGATAGACAAATATCTCCAAATGATAAATCAAGCATTGGATACAACAATGAAGTTTCTCACCTTGAAGCTAGCACTTCTAAGAAGCATGAGCTAATTCCTTCATTCTCAAAAGGTGGAAGCAATGTTGTAAGTCAACCATATACACAAAGCAAGGAAACTTTCAAAATAGCAAAGCAAGGAAGACATCAAGAAGCCATCTTTACACCTCAAAGCAAATTTCTTAAGAGAGACACCTTCAAGGTGGACACCAAAGCAAAGGTATGAAAAAAAAATTCATGGTCACTGCTACTCATGTAATGAATATGGTCACAAAGCTTTGGATTGCAGACATTATACAAGGAAATATAATGGAAGGTTTCATAACACCCTAAGGTGTTGGAGACGTAATCAAGTGGGACACATTGTTGCTCGTTGTCACAAAATGAGATGTTACAGTTGTACTGGGTTTGGCCACAAATCCCAGGATTGTTGGAGCACAAGAAGACATTCCATGAAGAGTGCTTCATATAACATGACAAGAAGAACACAAGAAGCTAGGAAGGAAGAAAATGTTGAAAAGATGGAAGCTTAGAGCTCAAGTTATGAGAAGTTGATACACCTTCGAAAGTGGGTGAAGAAGATTGAACAACCAGAACAGAAAGGCAATCATGAGGCAAGCTCAAGCTTGAAATTTTCATAAGCATACGCGGGCTCCTGTGGAAGAATTCACGTACATACGCGATGTGACCTATAGAAAGGTCACGTAGATACGTGAGTTGTATGTGTAACAAGATGCATATATGTGGTAAAATCCTTGGAAAAGAAGGCTATGCACATGAGTTACAACATGATTTGATGATATAAATCTGTTTTACGAGATCTAACATTGTTTGTTGTAGGTTTTCATGATTATATGCTTGCATATATGTATGTATGGTGATGACATATGGTTGAGTTTTGAAGCATATGCTTGATGCCTATCCTGGATGCATAATACTAAATCTAGAGTATGGATTGAGGCATTTTTCATTAGGGAACAATGTTGGTTATGACAATGAAGTTATGGCACTTTGGTTATGAGATATATCATGATGATGTGATGCTAACTAGATATATCATTGATCTATTTAAGCACATTGTTGGCACAGGGGCATACCCAGGGTTCAACTCTACAACAGTGCACCAACAAAACCCTAACTACCAGCCTTTTCCGCAACACCTGCGAAGCAGATGAAGTCTCACCCAAGGTAGAGGCAGGGGTGGTTGCAGGACTCAGATGTCTGCAACCTTAGCTGGGACACAGATCTGTGATTCTAACACTTAACAGAGCACTCATTAGTTAACATCCATCAATATTCAGTCTCAGTTACATCGCAGTAAACCCTAATTACAGAGCATTGCAGTATTCAACCAGATCTAGCATCTAACAGCACTTAGCACGACGAAATAGATCAGATCTAGCAGATTCAAGCAATAAGCACGTTAAAATATAAACACATCAATACATCGCACAAACCAGAGCAACACAACATGTACGTGGTTCACCCCCACCCTGAGGCTACGTCCACCAACTCTTTGTCTTCTTTATTATCTTTGGTCAAGCTTCTACAAGCACAAAGCATCCAAGTCCCACTCTGCAGAGGACAGGAGATCTACGCAGCTCACTAGATCCTCCTTCCTTGCGTTACAGCACAAAGCCTTCCACAGTCTGTTACAACCACTTTCACTTAACTCTGCAAGTCTCACACAGTATGCACAAAGAACTTACAGCTCTTGATCACATAGATCCAATCCTAGCACTTAGACAACATGCGATTTTTTCTTCTTACCATGCCTAGCCTTCTATTTATACATTAAAAATAGGCCTAAGCATGGGTAAACCCATGGGCCGACATTCCCATACCCATTACATAATCCCAAATCCCAAAAAGGACCCTAAAAGGGGCCGATATCCCACAATCTTCACTTCATCTTGCGCTCTGCCTTAGACAACCTGTCGAAGTCCAAAAATTAGGTCAAACATGACCAAGAATCCTCAAAACTTGGTCAAGGGCCAACAGGCCCCCAACACTCACCTGTGACTCGTCCTGAATCACTCTGATCGGATTACTTCTGCTTCGAAAGCCTCAATCTTAGCTCGAGCTGCTTCGACTTGTTACTATGCCACGACCTCTTGTTCAGCGAACTCTTATATGACTGCTTTGTTGACAGGTCCCTCTAGGCGTTGTTCAGTTGTAGTGATGAATTTCTCCAGTTCCAATCCTCGGCCTTCGATCTCTGTGAACAGTTGGTAAGCCTTATCCTGTATAGGTTGGAGCCTCTGAGTCACTTCCATGACTTTTATCTAGATAGTGTGGATCTACTGCTGGGCAGTGCACTTCTCCTGGGATCACTTCATTCTATCCACAGTTGACAGGGGCTTCAACTGTGCCTGTATGGTTTCTTCTTGATACTTCGCCTCTTGGAGTTGTGACTCCAGTGCCTTTAGTTATGGATTCTCAGTGAGTTTCTCATAGGTCTGGCCACTGCAATCAGTGAGTTGCTTACATTCCATGGCAAGGGCCTTTATTCTCTCAACTATGCTTCGAGCAGTTACTTCTCTTTGGTCCCTCACATCCTGCGGGGTGGTGGGCACTGTGTGGAGCTCTAAGTATGTGATTCGTTGTTGTAGTTGTTGGATAGCTTATGCAAGCTACTCTACTTGATGCGTGACTCAGTCTTCTTCTTGTAGCTCTAATCCTGTCATAGAGCGGAGTGCTCTGTTGACTGCTTCTTTCACTTCAAGTTGCTCTACGAGCAACTGTTATTTTTCTTGTTGCATCTGTGCCTTCTCTTCTTCAAACTTTGCCTGGAGAGAAACCTTCTCATGTTATACAACTCTACGTTGTTCTACAAGTATGTCGTGCACTTGCTTCAAGGCTTGGGTGGCTTGTTCTGTTTCTTCTTGAGCGCAACAAAGGTGAGCTTCGACCACATTAGTTATTCGGCGGAGTTGGGTTGGCTCATCTCCCAACTCTGGTTCTCCTGATGGAAGTGGAGAAGTGGAGACTGCATGGCTGGACTAAAGGGCCTTTTTTACCCCTCATAGTTTGACCTCAATTCTATCGTACATTTCTTCTTGCTTGGATTCTTGTTTCTCCATAATTTCCAGCGAAGCATCCTTGAGAGTTGTGATGATGAAGTCAAAATCATTGACAGTAAGAACAGTCTTCATCTTGGTCATGGTGGATTTTGATTTCTTCTAGGAAGAAGGTTTCAGGGGAGAAACCTTCCTCTTCTTTAGGGGATCAACCTCATCTCTGGGTGGTGTTACTTCACCCGGCTTCTGTTGAATTCCTTTCCCATTTAGGTCTTCTACTTTGTCATCACCCCCTTAGTTAGGTGATAATGAAGCAGTATTTCTTGAGGCACTTCTTAAATCGTGGACCTCTTCGGTCTTCTTTGTTCTAATAGGCTCGGGTGTATCATGTTCTTTATGCATGGTCTTTGGGTTGTCAGGATCAGACATCTCTACAGAGTCTGTGGGAGTAAGGAGGTCTGTAGGCCAGTCCTTAGTGATCTCCTCCAGGTCTTCTTCTCTGAAATTATAGTATGACTGAAGTTGCTCCTTATGTTCATTGGCTCGTGTTTTTATGTAGATGAAGTTTTGATATGCATAGAACTTCATCAAGGGTTGCAACCTCTATAGGGTGTTCGGAGTCATGCACGGTTCGGCTTCAATGGCTCTCTTCAGCTGAAGGTAATATGTATGAAAAGCAGCATTTGACTGCCACTGTTTGTTCATATCACTCGTGTACCAAATTGTAGTGAACTTCACAGCAAGCGGCTCGAATGGTTCAATATCCGGGAAGGTCACACCTTCCAGCATCTCTCGGGAAACAAAGGTGATGAGGATTAGGAGCCAACTAAAGTGAAACTCGTAGCCCTGATCATGTTCTTAATGGAAGTCTAGTTCCAGTTGATTAACTAGGCACTTCCACCAGTTCATCTGCAAGCCTTCCACGCACTTCCCTGCGAGGTCAACAAAAAAACCTGTGACCTGCGTAGGTATGTTCTTCCTTACTAAATTTCTGGCTATTAGCTGGTAGGCTAGGCACACTGCGCCATTCTGGATGAAGGCTACCTTGTAGCCTCGTGTTCCCTTTTCAACATCGTCATATGTATCCTTGATCTTCTGTGCTAGCAAGAAATCTATGGCTTTTCCTAGATAGAACTCTTGTGGGTCGGGTCCTTGCATACTTAATCATGTGATCCTATGGATCAACGTCGGATTGATTGTAATACAATGGTATATCCATAAGTAACCACCATGGTAACATGAAAGTAATAGCTTGACACAGACGTTCACTTCTTGGTGCCTTTCAAAGTGTGGGATCTTCATTACATTTAGTAGGGTGGACTGCGTGGGGTTCAGCGTCCATGACTGGGGGACTATCTTTGATTTCTTCCCCTTCATCCTAGTCAGGTATTTATACGGGGAGAGCATATTGTAGTTCTTGTGATCTTCGAGGTTGAAGTCGCTGAACTTCAACGCTGTGATCTTGTCTTGTTGTGCTCAAACTACGTGTATCCCCTTAAGGAGGTACACAGTAATCATGGAGTACTCGAAATATCTTTGCACGTTATCTCAACTCACCATGCTGACCAGAGGCGGGATGTAATCAGGCAATATGGACGAGATCAACTTCACATTTTCTAGGTCATCTTTGTGTTTGGTTTGATTTTCCATTGATGGTCGGGATGATCCGGCTCTGCGAGTAGTCGACAGAGAGGCTTGCAGTCCTCTCGTCGATGACACTTGAATACTTGCAGACATTTCTCTTTCAGACATTACTCTTTTAGTCATTAGGTCAATGAGAACTTCTTCGACAATTTTCTCTGCAGCGCTAAGCTCGTCTGACATGCACACTCGTGGTTGAATATCTTGAGTTCGAAGAGTAACTGCTCAATGCAGCAGGACGAATGGAAATAGCATGATGATCACTGTGCGAAATCAACTACTCCACGGAATTAGATTCACGATTAGAAAAATTGTTCTCGTTGTGTGGCGCAATGGGATAAATAGATAACTTGGTAATGGATCTCTTGCAACTGGTGAGAAGCCTTCATTAACTTAGTTTTGTCCGTTATGGCGCGGTCTCAACGGTCTGGTGGCGAACTTTCTAATCATAAATGCCTTTCTACCCGTATGTGTTGTCGGTCTAACGGTTATACTATCTCTAATGGCTATATTGCATCGCCATGGCGAAGTGCCATGTGACGTTGTTTTGATATCCTAGCGAAGTTCCAATTTTGCAAATTTTCCTTCTACGAAGTTCCCTCTGGAACCTTCTGTAACTTTTCAATTTTAGCTCTCTTGTTACTTAGTTTTCTATCCTTATTTCCAGTGAGCTTCATCTCAGAATTCCTTTCTCCATTTTGAATCTTATCTTCTTCTGGCAGAGTAACTTCACACTGGTGAGATTCTTTCCTAGAAGTCAGGGGTAATACTTCATTTGTATCTAGAATAGGTACTTCAGTCTTCTACAAATCTTCTAGTGTTCTTCCTACCTCGACATCCAAGTCTTTGGTATTAAATATCTTTGCTCGGTTCTCTTGTTCTTCAATCAAGTGTGTGATCCTCCTAGTCATGAAATATTTCAACATTTTCTTCTTTTGTTCTAAGACTTCTTCTTCTTTCCTTCTGGCCTGATCTCCTTCAATCCAAGGTTTTCTTGGTAACATAGAAAATGGAGAGTTGTTCTCAATAAATTTAACAACTTCAAATTCTTCCTCTGTCGAAGTTCCATTGGCACTCATAGATATATGGGTAAGTCTTCCACATAGGGTTATCATCTTTCCTCTGAATAATCTTATTCCTCCCAATGAAGGAATCATAGAAGGCTTTCCTAGAAGTTCCCAAGTTCTTTTTGTCATGATATTCACCTGTGTTTCCTCATCTAGAACACAGTCAATGTTGAAGTCTCCTATTCTTACTTCAATGCATTCTTTTTATTTGAAGATCTATAATAAGATGATATGTCGGTGGTCATTCAAGGTTTCTTTCATCTATATAAATACTTTTTCTAATTCTTTATGGGGTTCTTCCATAATCTCAGTTGCTTAACATTTCTCAGGGTCTTCTTGTCTCATATTCATCCTTTCAACCTTAGCAATCATTCTAGGGTAATCCAAAAATTTGTGGTCCATAGCTTTGCAATAGAGGCAACTAGGTCTTCTACAGGGCATTCCTTAGCAAGATGTCCCAGTTTTTTGCAACTGTAACAAAGGTTTAATCCTCTCTTTATCTTAAATTATCCCCAGCCTTTCCTGTACTATGCACTAGGATCATGGTAGATAACCTGCAAAAATTTATTTCTAGGATCCTGCATCCATTTGTTAGTCCAAACATTCTCTCTATGCATAGGTATAACATATATTTCACTATTCTTATCAGACCTACTCATATCAATCTTCTTTCATCTATCAGTGCCCTAGTTTTTAAGCTAGGACAAGTCTTATTAAACATACCTAGATCCATACTTTAGAAACAAAAATTTCCACTAATCTTATCTTCAGCAGAGCACAAAGCTTCCAGATCCAAAACTTTTACTATTCTTACCTTTATCATAGCACAGAGATTCCATATCTTACCTCTTTTCTTCGGATCAGACTTATTTTCTTAGCACAGATCTTCACAAATCGAGTAGAATACTGCGTACTAGAGAGACAGATCTACGGACAGAGTTTTCACAATTTCAGGTCGGATCTTCGCACAAAGATTATTTTTCCTCAGTTCCCAACAATCACAGTTTCAAGTCACAGCAATGAAACCATTTGTTAGCACAGGGGTGGACCCATGGTTCAATGCTACAACAGAGCACCAATAAAACCCTAACTACCATCCCTTTCGGCAACACCTGCGAAGCATATTAAGTCTCACCCGAGGTAGAGGCAGGGGTGGTTGCAGGACTGAGATGTCTGCAACCTTAGTTGGGACACAGATCTGTGATTCTAACACTTAACAGAGCACTCAACAGTTAACATCCATCAATATTCAGTCTTAGTTACATCGCAGTAAACCCTAATTACAGAGCATCGTAGTATTCAACTAGATCTAGCATCTAACAGCACTTAGCATGATGAAATAGATCAAATCTAGCAGATTCAAGCACTAAGCACGTTAACATATAAACACATCAATACATCACACAAATCAGAGCAACACAGCATGTACGTGGTTCACCCCCACCCTGGGACTACGTCCACCAACTCTTTGTCTTCTTTATTATCTTTGGTCAAGCTTGTACAGGCACAAAGTATCCAAGTCCCACTCCGCAGAGGATAGGAGATCTACGCAACTCCCTAGATCATCCTTCCTTACATTACACCACAAAGCCTTCCACAGTCTGTTACAACCACTTGCACTTAGCTCTGCAAGTCTCATACATTATGCACAAATCACTTACATCTCTTGATCATATAGATCCAATCCTAGCACTTAGCCAACTTGCGATTTTTTCTTCTTACATTGCCTAGCATTCTATTTATACATTACAAAATAGGCCTAAGCATGGGTAAACCCATGGGCCAACATTCTCATACCCGTTACATAATCACAAATCCCATTAAGGGGCCTAAAATGGGCCGAGATCCCACGATATTCGCTTTGTCTTGTGTTCCGCCTTCGACGGCCTGTCAAAGTCCCAAAATCAAGTCAAACATGACCAAGAATCCTCAAAACTTGGTCAAGGGCCAACACACATTTGTGGTACATGTTTAGAGATACTATTGACTTCTTAGTAATTGACGTAGTGAATGGTTTTTTAAGGCAGATCTGTCATGGTACATGGATGGTACATATGTGAGCTCCATTGATATATAGTATGATGTATTGTTAAAGGAATATTTGTTGGATGTCTTTGGTGCATGCATTTGGCATGTGGTTGAGCTACATATTGGGACATGTAGTTGATGAGTTTATGAGGTGATTATGTTGTACATCATTGATGAGTCATAGCTCGATCTATAGTTGATGCATTATTGGTACATATTTGGTACATTGGTTAAGGCACTTGCTAGTAGTATGAATGACACATGGTTTATGGTTGATATGGCATACATATATGGGAACACATCTTGACTGCGGTTCATCTTGTTGAAGTTCGGTGCATGGTTGATGCACTTGCTATGGTGCAGGTAGTAATACATGTTTGGTGCATGGTTGATGCACTTGTAGAGGGAAGATGATTGTGGGTGATAGTACTTGGTTAAAGTACATCATTAGTATTACTTGTTTATCATATAATTTGATACATCATGTATGGGATAGTTGAGACACTTACTGTGGTGCTTGGTTGGTATATTATTTGATGCTTGATGGTTGAGATACATATCTTGACACATGGTTTGTGGCACTTGTATAATGATAGAGGCATATCATATGTAATATGACAAGGTTGGCATGTTGACGATGTTACTGGTACATTGATAGAGACACTTGTTGATGATCCCGATATATGCTTGGTACACTCTTTGGCATATATTCTTGGCATATATATACTTCAGTGATGAGATCTTATTGTATGGTGTTGATGTGAATGGTTGGCACATGATGTACATGGTTGATGTTTTTATTCATGATTCACTTATGACGTATATTTTTCTTCATGATTGACGCATGAGATAATTGGCACAAACTTAATGTATGGTATGGCATGAGTTTGGATGATTGATGCGTGGAAAGGTCCAAGGATCATCATAGAACAATTGATCTATGTTAAGAAGTGGCATTTGCAGCAGAATCATGTTGCAGTGCTAGCATATTGTTCATCTATTAGAGAAGATAGGGGGAGACATACCCACAGGGTGAGTTATTCCTCTTCCCTTGATTGGTTGCATCAACATGATTCCAAGAGGAGAGATTCATCAGATGCATGGTAGATAGATAGTTGCTTGGAGAGAAATAAAAAAGGCATGTTTCCAGGGGAGTGATGGTCACAAGGGGATCATGAGAGATATGTGTTTATCATTGCATCATAGTGATATCCCTTATTCAAAATGGGAGAGATTATTCAGAGGAAGCTCAAAGGAATCCAGACATGGGGAGCATCCCCAAGAAGATTTTATGCGGGGAGACCAGCCCCAAGGAGAGAATTATCCTTTTCCATTGATGTCAAAGGGGGAGATATAGTCACATTGATGTGATTGAGATGACTATTGATGATGATAATTTCCATGTCTACATGTTTCCATCAATCATTGGTGTTAACATCAATGTTGGTATTTCCATCAATGCCAAAGGGGGAGATTGCTACATTATGTTGTCATTGATGTCAAAGGATTCATGTCAAAGGATTGATGTCAAAGAGTTGATGTCAAGCAATGACATTGTATCATTGATGTATTTATTGTTGGATCATATGGTCATAGATGTAAAATATGTCTGAGGGATAATGTCATGAGGTGTCATAGTGATGTGTTTTCATTGGTTAATGCTCTAGATGGATTGATGTATAGATGGGATTATGTAAAGGTTAATCTATGTTGTCTTATATTGGTTGATAGGAAGTACGAAATTGATGAACTCCAAAGTGATCCCCTTATGGTGAAAGCCCTCATAGGAAGATGTTTTGTGAAGTCAAAATGATTAAGTGGTTGAGTCATCCTAGATGTGTGGTTAAGGAACCCAAGGTTGATTGTTGAATAATGTAATGAAGAACAGTGAATTTGTAAGTGAGACTATTATAGATGGATAGTTTTCGGCATGTCATTTCTAGTGATATGTGGAACGTCACATAAATCCTCACGATTAGAGAGCTATGACCATGTGAAGTTCGAGAACCCTCTTGTGTTGTCTAAAAGCCCCTAGAAAGTCAAAGAAGTCAAATTATTCTAGAACCTCCTAGAATAAAGTTGACTAGTCAAAGTGGTTAGTTATGGGTTAAGTGGTTGCAACAAGAAAACAATTAAAAATAAATTAGTTGCAACTAGAAGTGGATAATTTACTATTTGTGGNGTCAAAGAAGTCAAATTATTCTAGAACCTCCTAGAATAAAGTTGACTAGTCAAAGTGGTTAGTTATGGGTTAAGTGGTTGCAACAAGAAAACAATTAAAAATAAATTAGTTGCAACTAGAAGTGGATAATTTACTATTTGTGGAAAACTAGGTTAGAAGTGGGTTAGCCCCAAAATAAAGTAGTTGGTTGAAGTTGGTTAGATGATAAACCCTAGAGGAAGCTACTTGGATAAGTATAAATAAGAGAGAAAGGATCTTTTATGAGTGTGAATCTCTTGATCATATTGAAGATCTATTCTTGGTGAAATATTCATTGCAAGTACTCATGGATGCATGAAAAGTTCTGTAAGTCTAAGGTATTGACAGTGAAAGTTTCAGAGTTTCAGAAATACTAAAAAACCCTAGTTTCTTAGATGTTCATGAGATAATAGCATAATAGGGTGCATACATACGCAAGCTGGCAGTATAATGGGGCATGTACATGAGGGAAAATCCATAAAAGTTTGAGCAAGTGTTGGTGCCAAGTTCCTAAATTTTGAAGCAAGTTCCCAAAATAGTGGTCTACTGGTTCAGATCTACTACAAAAGATATGGTATGATTATATGTTGTCTTCATGCTTAGATTTTCTCATGGTATGGTGAATTCTTGAAGAATTCTTTGTATGATTGTATTGATGTCTGAATATGGTAGTTGGTTGGTTGAGTAGTTTAGTTCTGTTCTAATTTTGAGATGTCAATGATCTGTAATTATGTATGCATGAGGAGCATGCATAGGTTGTTGGATGGAATAAATATGTTTGTGATTGGTTATGGTACATATTGGGTAGTGAAAGGAAGAGTGTAGTGACGTATCAGAAGTGGATGTGACAGAGGAAGAAAAGGTCTAAAGTTCCAAAAGATTGAAGTTTCAGAATGTAACGTCCTTGACCATCAACCCACTTTCTGGGCAACGCTACTACACGGAAACATTCTCATACTTATGTATTATGCACTTAAATGAAGTTAAATGGCTTAACAGAGTAAACATATAATTACTGCTAACATACAGAATTAATGGAATCAATCGTAATATCATTGCAATGGAATACATGATAATATCGCAAGCATCACAGACATGCATTTTAGTTGAAATTAAACACATGCATATACTTGTCTTTGAAACTGTAGTAACTCCACCAACCATGTGCAAAATTTCCACGAACCTCCTAGCCTTAGACCTCATTGCTCATCATGCTCAACAGTGGGTCACCCTCGAGCTGGGACTAAGCTCCATCCAAGGTAAGGGAATCCTAGACTAGGCTGAGGTTACAAGAAAACTGCACATAGCAACCAGAAGGATTCTCTCCAAGAGCCTTCTTATGCCCACTACTCATGGACTCTTATTACCCACATGCATGTTCCACCTGGGAGTATACACCTTCACAAGAACAGTCCATAAGTGCTTCACCTCCCTCTCTAGGTCTCAACAACAGGTCGGATCAGGAATTCTCAGAGCTCTGTAGCTAGTGTTGGACTCTCTCTGGGATAAAACCACTTCCCAGCAGACTCTCTCTCCTGGAGAGAGTTGGTCACAGGCCTGACAACCTGCCTCTTCAACCACGGGCCTGAAAACCTAGTTCTTTAACTAGTTTCGACTCAATTCCAACACAATGAGGATAGCAGCAACATTAACTAGTCAACACCACTCAGGAAACAGAAGGCATCAACCCAAAGACAATTCTTGTACGGACTCAACTCTACAAGAGTAGATAGGATCGGCTCATAGGATACACATGTGACAGGGATCAATCCACGCAAAGGTCAAACACAGACTCAAGAGGTTCAGACGACAGAAAATGGAAACAGCCCACTAAGACAATGCATGGTTCAGGTAACACCGGTTTCAGAGTTGCATGACCAAGAATCAACGTAGAGATCAGACGCATAGCAACACGATTCAGATAGACGGATGCAAGAATGGAGGACCAACCCCCAACTCAACTGACGCTTCAGTTTTTAACCACATGCACCCATGTCAACACTTGTCTTCCTGGAGCTACATGTGTTCCCTTTTGTACACGTTGGAGCTGCATGTGTTGCCTCTCCCATGACTTAGGATAAAAACATGTTTTGTCACACATTTTTAGAATAATAATAAAATATTATTCTCAAGGACTTAAGCCCCTAAGCTTAGCCTCTCTTTCCAACCTTTTAACCCCTTTTTCCCTTACCCTCCCTGTGGAATCTTAGTGCCTCGTCACTCTTTCTTTATGTTCAGTCTGCATGCAATGATGTTTAATATTTATTAATGTTTTTCATATTACATATACAAAAATAGGCTCCTGGCCTTTAACACTTAGGCTCTTCGACGTAATAAACACATAATCCCACCAGCTTATCAATAATTGGCTCACCAGCCTACAAAACATTATTTACAATTCATAAACATGATTACAATAGGGCTTATCCTTGGGGATATTACAATCCCCTCCCATTAATTTTGCACTATCCTCAGTGAAAATTTTACACAGCATCAACAAGATTTCCAAAATCTTCAAAAAGATGTGGATATTCGGCCTGCGTAGCATCTTCATGTTCCCAAGTCACGTCCTCGGGACCGTACCAGGTCCACTGGACCTTTACAATCCCTATGGCTCGATTCCGGAGCTGTTTGTTTTTCTGGTCCAATATCCGCACGGGATGCACTTGCATGACACCTTCTTATTCCACCTGAATCACATTCCAATCAATTACATGATTAGCATCAGGTATATATTTCTTAAGCAATGAAACATGAAACACATTATGTACATTCATGGATGCAGGTAATGCAAGCATATATGCAACTGGCCCAATCCTTTCTAGGATTTCAAATGGCCCACAAAATATGCCTACCAAATTGGCGCAATTTCCCAGCTTCACAGAACTTTTATTAACTTTTACTTTCAGAAAAACATGATCACCCACTTTGAACTCTCTATGGGTTATGTTTTTATCAGCATAACTTTTCTACCTGTCTTGGGTAGCTTTCAAATTCTGCTTAATTTTTAGCAACTATTCTTCCATTTCCTTGAGCAACTTTGGCCCAACTACTACCCTATAAGCTGGATTATCCCATCTTATTGGAGTATTGCACTTTTTTCCATAAAGTGCTTCAAATGGGCTCATCTTCAACGATGCTTGATACCCATTGTTGTAGGCGAATTCTACCAAATGTAGGTAGTCTTCCCATTTTGATGGTTTGTCCATCACATACATCCTTAGTATGTCTTCTATTACTCGATTCACCCTCTCTGTCTGCCCATCAGACTCAGGATGATAGGTTGTACTAAAGTTCAAATTCATTCTAAATCCTTTGAACAACCCCTTCCAAAAATTTGAGGTAAATTTCAGGTCTCTGTCAGACACAATTGTTATAGGGATTTCGTGCAATCATGCTACTTCCCTCATAAAAATATCAGCAACATATGTTGCCTTGTGAGTAGTCTTTAGTGGAATAAAATGGGCAGATTTTGTAAGCTTTTCCACCACCACCATGATTGAATCATGTTGCTTGCATGTTTTAGGCAATCCCATGATGAAATCCATTGTCACTACTTCCCACTTCCATTCAGGAATGGGTAAAGGTTGCAGAAACCCTGTTGGGTGTCTGTGCTCAGCTTTAACCTTTCAGCACTCCATACATCTGGTGATGTATTCAGCAATCTCTTTCTTCATACCTGGCCAAAAGTAATGGCTCTTGACTGTTGCCACAATTTTCTGATATCCAGGGTGCCCAGCATAAGGCACATTGTGCATTTCATGCAAAATCATACGTTTCAAGTCCTAGACATTAGGTACATAAGTTCTATTTTTGTACAGAAGTGTTCTATCGTTTTCCAATTTATAATTTTCTACTTTCTGTGGCATCCCACCTTGTTGTAGCTTTGCTACCAGCTCCATGTATTGCAAATCTACATTTGCAGCTTCCAAAATTCTTCCCTTTATATTAGTTTGGTACATGTTAATGGTTGTAGCATGTAATTTGTGTACTCTTCTGCTGAGTGCATCAGCCACTTTATTCTCCTTCCCTTTGATATGCTCTATATCAAAATCGTACTCACACAGAAACTCCAACCACCTACTTTGCCTAGCTTTCAAGGTTGGCTGATCAAACAAATACTTCAGACCATTATGGTATGTTCTTAGTTCGAACCTCCTTCCCATGAGGTAATGTCTCCATTTATTTAGAGCATGTACTATGGCTGCTAACTCCAAATCATGAGTTGCATAGTTCCTTTCGTGCTCTTTCAACTTTCTGGATTCATAAAAGATTACAAATCCATTCTAACTAAGGACTCCTCCTAGTCCTTCTTTGCATGCATCTGTGCATACCATGAAATCTTCATTTGGATATGTGATCCTCAGGATTGGAGCACTGGTTAACAGTTGCTTCAATTGCTGGAAGAGTTTCTCACAATCCTCTATCCACTGAAATTTCAGCTCTTTCCTTTGCAAGGAAGTGATAGGGTGAGCTATTCTTGAGAACCCTGCAATAAACCTTCTATAATAACCAGCCAGACCAATAAAGGATCTAACTTTCATAACATTCTTTGGTGTTGACCATTCTCTAATGGCCTCAATCTTCTCAGGATCTACAGTCATCCCATCCTTTGAAATAATATGCCCCAAGTTATGGATCTACTCCTGATAAAACGAGCATTTGCTCAACTTGGCATAAAATTGGTGCACTCTTAGCACTTGCAACACCATCCTAAGATGTTTTTCATGCTCTTCCTCTGACTTGGAATACACCAGAATGTCATCCAGGAATACTATGAAAAACTTGTCTAGATAGTCCCTGAATACACCATTCATCAAGCACATAAAAACAGCGGGTGAATTTGACAACCTAAATGACACCACTGTGAACTCGTAATGACCATACCTTGTTCTAAAGGTGGTATTTTTTATTTATTTATCCTTTATCCTTACCTAGTGATATCCTAACTTGAGGTCTATCTTCAAAAATATCTTCGCATCCTTCAATTGATTGAAGAGGTCATCAATCCTCGGCAGAGGATATTTGTTCTTCACAGTTACTTTGTTCAATTGTCTGAAATCGATACACAATCTCATCATTCCTTCCTTCTTCTTCATGAACAGTACTAGGGTACCCCAAGGTGACACACTTGGGCATATGTACCCCTTCTTCAAGATCTCTTCAAGTTGCAATTGCAACTCTTTCAGCTCTGGCGTACTCATTCTATAAGGAGCTTTCGACACTGGAGCTTCTCCAGGCATCAAGTTTACAAAGAACTCAATATCTCTCTTCGGAGGAAGTTCGGGTACCTCCTGAAATACATCTTCAAACTCTTTTAGTACCGCATGATCTCCAATATTTGAGACTTCATCCCTAGATGATTCCTCCACATGGGTTGCAAATAATTGACAACCTTTTCTATAGCACTTCTTCAGCTACATTGCTGAGATTTCTCTGATAGCAACAGCTCTGGGAATTCCTTGGACTATTTTCTGATTCCCTTCCTCATCCAGGCAAGTGAATGCCTTGTTACGATAGTCCAAGATGGCATGGTGTTGGTTTAACCAATCCATCCCAATTAGACAGTCATAAGACCCTAAAGGTAGAACATTCAATTCAGCCTTTGTGCTTAATCCCTTCATATCCACTGGACAGAACTTAACTAACTCAGTGATTTTTCTCTTGGTTCCTGTAGCCAGCTGCACTAACCAATACTTTTCATGTTTTCTTCTTGACAAATGCAAACTTTCCACCACTCTAGGATCTACATAACTATGTCTAGCCCATGAATTAATTAAAATAGTAAATGGTTGGTTGTTAATCATACCTTATACTTCAATCATGTGCGATTGAAATTCAACTTGCTTGTTTTCCAGGGCTGCATAGATCCTTGGCATTCTACTACCCATGTCCTCCCTATTTCAGCTTGTTGAACATTATGGACATCTCTCACTTTGCAATTTTTTGGGGGACAATCTTTGTACTTATGGTTTCCTTAACATCCCCAACACTGAATTAGCATCTGTCTTGGCCTTTGTTCCCCTACTTCAGCCACTCTCAACTCTATAAACGATAGTTGTCCTTGAGGTCTATTTTTGAAAAAGAGAGGTTTGTTTCCCGTCTACCTCTGTTCTTTATTGAACTTCCTCTGGTCATCCCAAGCCTTCTGAAAGGTAGGATTTTCTCTTTGTTGTTCATATAAGCATTTCAGTCTTCTTATCATTTCTTCCATGGTCTTGGGGTCATCATACTGGATATTTTCCCCAATGGAAGATGGTATTCCACTCAAATACCGTTGAATCTTGACAGTCTCCTCTTTGATGAATGAAACATACTTTAGCAATTCCAAAAACCTGCGTTCATACTCATCAATGGTCATGCTGCCTAACTTGAGTTCAAAGAACTCTTTCATCTTTATGTCATAATATCTCTTAGTCAAATACTTCTTCTCGAAATACCTCTTGAAATCCTTCCAAGTGATATCTTTCTCTCTAATGTGCTACACCTACACAAGTTGATCCCACCACATGGATGCTTTTCCTTTCAGTTGATACATCACAATTCTTCCTTCCGCGTGAGAGGAATAATTTTGTAGTTGGAAGTATTTCCTCATACCAAGCAACCATGTTTCGGCATCTTCCTCCTTCTGATGTTCTCCATCAAACATAGGAGGCTTAATCTTGTTCATATCTCCCTTCAATTCATCCACTCCATATCTCCTGTGCTTTCTGGTAGGGGATGGGCTTGAACAACTATGTGTCCTTCTCTTGGAGAGACCTTGGGAGTGATGATGGTGTCTACCCACACTCCTTGACCTTCTTCCCTCAGAAGTCTGGTGATTCCCTATTCTACTCGAGTCACTCTCCTTATCCAACTTCTTTTCTATTCTCTCGAAACTCTTTAACAACTTTACATTGAATTCACCTTGTTTATCCTGAGCTTTCCTGAGCTTTATGCTATCTCCTCGATGAGTTTGGGCATCTTTCTGCAATCGATTAATGATATTCATCATATTCCCTTCCTTATCTATCTCTTCTCCATGTCTATTGGAGTTCGATCCTTCAACTCTCAAATGGACATCCATTCCTTTTGCTTCATCCTCAGAACTGGAATCATTTTGTGTCTTCTCCATTTCTTTTGCACTCAGTGGAAACTCTATCTGGTTTTGGCACTCGCTAAACTTCTGCGAACACAACCTGCAAACAACCGTAATTTGTCAAGCCATTATTCTTTAACAAATCCACAGCATTCAAAAACAAATCCGATTACAGAAAATGTTCATATTTCATGAATTTTTCGAGCTCTGCTCGGCTCTGTAACAATTTCAAACCTTAGCCATTATCTCTTAGCCCCAACCCCTGCAACCACGAGCTGCGACCATACACTAGATCGATAGGCTCTTAACTAGGACTTTGGGTTTCAAAGTCTTCATAATACCTCACAACAGACTCTCGGAGTTCCTAATTAACAAACTTCATGAAGTAGAGTGGGTCAACCATCCACATCTACCCAGCATCCAATGGCTGACACTTGCTATGGAACCTCAGGCGCCTGAGTTCTGGGACCTCGTGACTTTGAAAGATTCCACATCTGCATGCCCCGAACCAATAATCTTCGAACACTTCCATGTCACCTTAGGTGACATTATTACATTACGTCACTTAACATTTTCCCAATTGTGGGGGCATGCAACAGTGGTTTGGAGTAACCCGCCTTTCATCCTGCAATTCTCCTAACGCTAACACATAACCCCTCCATGAAACCATGGTTTGGATTGTGGGACTTCCTTGGAGAATTATCTCTCGTGCAACTTGGGTCTCCGAAATGCCTCATGGTCGTCGATCTTGATGTATCATGATCAACGCCATTGTGGGTCCTCCAACTCTTAACTACATTACATAAACTCAGGCCCCACTAACCCTACTCATACAGGATGCCACATGGTGGCATACTAGTGACCGATACATGGCCCATTCAAATGGGTGACACTCGTCACATTTCAAATGAAAATTTCAATCTTCCATGGTTCTAGACCCACTGACATGTGGCACACATCCCATGTGCCCATGTCACCTCCAGGTGATGTCATCATGACTCACCACTTCTACTCTTTCGTTTTGGAATATCGAGCTTTGGGAGTTTGTGCAATAGCACATCCCATTCTCCTGACAGTCGAACTCTCGAAATTTACAATCTTCCCTTCTGCTTGATCCAACGGTCAAGTTCTTTTCTCCAGATCTATGGTGTAGACCTCTGTCAGGAGTTCGTGCCTCAGCGCATTCCACTTCTCTTGAATTACAAACTCGAAAATGCTTCCAGGAAAACTTCTTACACCTTCTCCGAATCTAATGGTCATAAAGGTTTCTCCTTTCCTTCTGAATAGATCCTACGGCCCCAACACCCCCAGTGTTGAGCGTTGTCTCTCTCTGTGGTCAAATACAATGATGGCTACGGTTTTATCCTACTGCTACTCCTCCTGAGCTTCGTAACATAGCCAAGTAACCCGTTGGCACTCAGAAATATTATAAGGTTCGAAATCGGTTCCATTCGAACACCATTTACTATCGAAACCTTGGTTCCAAAGACCACTTATCCGGCCCATCCAGGCTCAACGTTGAAACTATGGATCTGATACCATATTGTAACGTCCTTGGCCATCAACCCACTTGTTAGGCAACACTACTACACAGAAACATTCTCATACTTATGTAGTATGCACTTGAATGAAGTTAAATGGCTTAACAAAGTAAACATATCATTATTGCTAACATACATAATTAATGGAATCAACCATAATATCATTGCAACAGAATACATGATAATATTGCAAGCATCACAGACATGCATTTTAATTGAAATTAAACACATGTATATACTTATCTTTGAAACTGTAGTAACTCCACCAACCACATGCAAACTTTCCATGAACCTCCCAGCCTTAGATCTCACTGCTCATCACGCTCAACAGTGGGTCACCCTCGAGCTGGGACTAAGTTCCACCCAAGGTAAGGGAATCCTAGACTAGGCTGAGGTTATAGGAAAACTACATGGAGAAACCGGAAGGATTCTCTCCAGGAGCCTTATTATGCCCACTACTCACAGACTCTCATTCCCCACATGCTTGCTCCACCTGGGAGTATACACCTTCACAAGTACAATCCATCGGTGCTTCACCTCCCTCTCTGGGTCTCAGCAATAGGTCAGATCAGGAATTCTCAGAGCTTCGTAGCTGGTGTTGGACTCTCTCTAGGAGAAAACCACTTCCCATCAGACTCTCTCTCCTGGAGAGAGTTGCTCATATGCCTGAAAACCTGCCTCTTCAACCATGGGCCTAACAACCTAGTTCTTCAGCCAGTTTCGACTCAATTCCAACACAGTGAGGATAGCAAAAACATCAACTGGTCAACACCACTCAGGAAATAGAAGGAAGCAACCCAAAGACAGTTCGGGTACAGACTGGAATCTACAAGAGAGGATAGGATCGACTCACAGGATACACAGGTGACATGGCTCAATCCATGGGTTTGTGACACGGCTCAATCCACATAGAGGTTGAACATAGACTCAAGCGGTTCATACGGAATAAAATGGCAATAGGACACTAAGATAATGCATGGTTCAGGTAACACCGATTTCAGAGCTGCGTGACCAGGAATCAACGCAGAGATCAAACACATAGAAACATGGTTCAGACAGACAGACACAAGAATGGAGGACCTACCCCCAAATCAACTGACGCTTTATTTTTTAAATGCATGTGCCCAGGTCGACATTTTTCTTCCTGGAGCTGCATGTTTTCCCTTTTGCACACGTTGGAGCTGCATGCATTGCCTCTCCCGGGATTTAGGATAAAAACATGTTTTTCCACACAACTTTAGAATAATAATAATATATTATTCTCAAGGACTTAAGCCCCTAAGATTAGCCCCTTTTTCCCTTACCCGCCCTGTGGAAGCTTAGTCCCCCATAAGTCTTTCTTCGTGGTCAGTATGCATGCAGTGATGTTTAATATTTATTAATGTTTTGCATATTACATATACAAAAACAGGCTCTTAGCCTTTAACACTTAGTCTCTCCGGCCTAATAAACACATAATCCCACCAGCGTATCAATACTTGGCTCACCAGCCTACAAAACATGATTTACAATTCATAAACATGATTATAGTAGGGCTCGTCCTTGGGGATATTACACAGAAACCCTAGTTTTGAAAGGTGTACACAGGCTGACAGTGGGCCAAGACGCGTACATACGCATGCTACAATATAGGTAGGTCACCTACATACATGGGTTGTAATATAAACATGCCACATACATGTTGACGTATTGTTATCGTACTTGAGGATTGATTCATATTCTCAATTGGTGTTGAGATTTGGAGGATGAGTCTTGCATTGAGAGTTCACGCTCTTGTGGATTTTTCTCTCTTTTTAGTTGATGTTGATAAACCCCAAGGATTGTAGTTCGTAATACAAAATAAAATTATACATATATCTTGTGTGCCTTGTGTTCTTTATGGTGATGGTTTATTTATGATGTTTGTTGCAGAGATATGATTACATTAAAGTAATGAATAATGAGTAAGTGGTGATTGCTAACAAAGGTGTTTTGTAAAGAATTTGTGAAATGAACCCTACACCAACTCACCCCCCCCCCCTCTCAATTTGGTCAGTGTGTCCAACACAGATAAAAAAAATTATAATAGAATTTAACTTGGCAACAAGAGAAAAAATCTAACCAAAATCAATTCCCTCAACCTGGGAATAACCCTTTGCTAATAACTGATATTTTCATTTCTCCACTTTTCCTTTTGCATTCAACTTATTTTTAAATACCCATTTGTTGCCAATGGGATTTCTTCCTTGATAAGTCGTCTATAAATGAGACATAGTACATATATTTTTCCAATGATGAAACCATCACAGGTCCAAACACATCACTGTGCACTAACTGTAAAATTCCTTCTGCCCTCGTTGCACTAGAGGGGAATCTTACTCTATTTGTCTTACCATATATACAATTTTCAAAGAAATCAAAATCCAAAGATAATTTATACATACCTTCAACCATACCTTTACCATGTAGTAATTGAATATCCTTCTCTCTGATATGCCCCAGTATTTGATTCCACAGCATAACCTTTTCTCTAGAGAATGTAAGAGTTTTTTCTTCTTCTGCTCCAATATCAGGAATAATGGAACTATTACACCCATTAATAATAGTGCTTCCTTGCATCTTATACATATTTCCAATATAAACGCCCTTCAACAACACCATTTCTCCTTGAACCATTTTGTAGGTTTCTTTTTCAAATACTATTTTTACCCCTACATCGTCCATTTTTCTTACAGAAATCAAATTTATGGCCAATCCTGGGATGTACAAAACACCAGGCAGTGTTCAAATCCTTTCATCTATGAGCCTCAACTTGAATTTCCCTCATTATATGATTCTAGATGTCGATTCATCACATAGGAAAACATTACCTCCATCATACCTTTCATATTCATAGAGCCACTCCCTATGGGGAGTCATATGAAAGGATGCACCTAAGTCAACCATCCATGCCTCATGATGTACATGTGTGCTTAAAGAAGCCAAGTAGACATCTCCTCCTTCTTCCTTGGAGATATTTTCCTCTATAGAGGGAGAAACTTCAGATCCCTTCACTTTCTCAATGATTTTGGATCTACATTACTTCTTGAAGTGCCCTTCTTTTCCACATCTCCAACATACCTTTACAAACTTTTCAAGATATTTTGATCTACCCTTAGACTTAGATCTCCCACTTGAGGACTTAGATCTATTTATATCATGGGAGTGTCTTCTTGCAAATAATGCATATGTGCTCTGTCCTTCCATGTTCTTTGTCTCATATCCTCCAACAACAAGGATGATACCAAATCATCGAAACTCAAGGTAGTTGTATTACTACATATGGCCAAAACTAGACTATCCCACAAGTCTGGTAAAGAGAACAATAAACTAATACACTTATCTTCATCTGAAATTTCAATCTCAACAGATAATAACTGACTTACCACATGATTGAATGCATTCAGATGCTCTATCACCGAGTCTCCATCTCTCATCCTCAAGTTATACAGCTTCTTCGGCAGGAACAATTTATTTACCAGGGACTTAGAATGATACAAGTTCCTTAGCTTATTCCATAACTCCTTGGTTGTAGATTCCCCTGAAAATTTCATTTATATTGAATCTGAGAGACACAATCAGATTATTCTCTTCACCTTTCGATCCAAATTTTTCCAGTCATCTAGTGACATTCCTACAGGTGCAGTACCTAGATCCACCATGATCCACCGATCTTTTTCTACTAACAGATCTTCCATCTTGAGCTTCCAAAACTCAAAACTTTTCCCATTAAATTTCTCGATCTCTATTTTCGAACTACTCGCCATTTCTTTTCACTTGAAGAATCAATAGTATAGATCTCCCACTGTAAGAAGGCTTATCACGGTCCCGAGCCAAACCCCTGACCACAAAGGAGTCCCCCTGAAGCCAATAATTTATTTAATACCAAATGTATATTTTGACCTTGTACAATTATTTATTGAAACAAATTTTCAATAAAAGAATGGAAAATACACACATTACACAGATATTTTTTCCTGGAAACCCAAACCGGGAAAACCAACATATTATATATCCATTCATTACATACATTGTTTACAATAAAATATACATATAGGAGACAGCGGTATCCAAAACCCTAATCCAATGACCTGTATTAGTCACCAACCCTAATTCATTAATCGGAAATAGAAAACCATCGGCGAAAAACCATGTGCCAAAAAACCGCCATAAATGGACATGAAAATTGAGGACCACCCAAAAATGGGCACGAAAACCAAGGAATTTTTTTTGGGGGGAACTGCCCCCGAACCCCCATGTTGGGGGGATCCTCCCCCCTACACAGTCGATGCAACTTAGACACTAGTTCTAGTCGTGCAAAGAATACAACACATATCCAACATCTCTCACAATAATTACAAGGATATTAATACTATAAGTTGTCATGGACCTATTGATGGAAACTACAATCCATTTTCTTCCCTACATTACAATGTTGAATGTTACAAATGCAATAACTATGGGCACATAGCACAATATTGCAAAATCTATATGATAAAAGTCTTTAAATAGTGATACAAAAAGGTATGGAAGAGAAAACAAGAAAAATAAGATGAGGAAGAATGTGAACTAGCTTTGTATGCACAAAACAAAGATCAAGATATCACCACCAAACAAAAGAAATATACTACAAAGGTTTGTAAGAGGAAACAACAAAAAGAATAAAGTACATCCATGTTGGCATAGACTGCACTCCTAGCACATAATGAAAGCTCAAATCACATTATCAATGGACCTAATTTTGTAAAAGGTATGACCAAGGAAATGGTGTCATAGAACAATGGGGTTGTTTCATTTAATGCCAATCATACCAAGGATGACAATCAACATCCTGAAGATATATTTGAAAATAACTTGATAAGAGAGGAAAAAGAAACTGAAAGTTCTTAAGATAAGGAAAATCTTTTGAAAAATATGGGACATGTAGAAGAAGACCAAAATGTTGTTGAGAAGGATCAAAAGGAACTAATATTGAATGATGGGAGAAGGATGTTGATAAGAGAAACAAGGCCATTATTGGAATCCAGTACAGGAAATAACAAGAGCATATGTCAAAAAGAGCCTTCAATTATTCAAGTAAAGAAGCCAGCAATACTGAAGCAATCCATGACAATAGACAACAAAAACAGAAAATAATCAACAATTACAACATGAATAGATAATATACTCACAAGGGGAGCTACTTCAAAAAACTACAAGAGAAAGAAAATTCTAAGGGGGAGTAGCACAACAAAAGTAACTTTGTAGAAGAATATGAAGCATAAAGGTAGGGGTGGTATCTATGCCATGCAATCACTAAGGGTTGATGGAAATAATCCCAAGAAGCAAGACAGCATGAAAGAAGGGCACATGCTTAGGGAGCAGCATAAAAACAAGAAATTTGTTGGTTGAAACACAAAGAATACATAATACATTGTTAGGGAGAGAATATCCATTTTCCATTGATTTAAAAGGGGGAGAGTACAATGAAAGGGGGATATTTGAAGGAAGCAGAGGAGCATCAAGATAACTAAGTATTTCCATCAATGACAAAGGGGGAGATTTTTGAAAATGTGTTCTCATTGATATTACATGCAGGGGGAGACTGGTTTTTATCAATGATATGGGGAGAATATGTCTTTATGAGTTAATAATATTCTACATATGTCATGTTGGGAATTGTGTTAAATTATGTCATTGATATCATAGGTAGGGGGACACTGACACGTCCAAAGATCGAACTAGAACCAGTAACACAAATAGAGGAACCATCTTACTGTTACTGCATGTCCACCCTCTGTGTATGAATACAAGTTAGACAGAGATAGAAGAGAATGTATTTTGTGCAGAAATGAATTTATGTATCCTTGGATTGTTGAGTTAGTTCTCAAATGGAAAATTATTTAAAATCCTTATGTGAGATCTTTGGGGGGGGACTTTGGAATATCATACCTCTGATATTGTGACATTCAAGAGAAGGAAGGTAGCTCATAGCCTCATAGCTATCATCTGGTAATGCATGAAGAGGGTGGAAAGGAGAATTGTGGAGGAACGCTAGCACAAGATCACAAGGTTGAAAGTTTTTCCATGTTTTCAATTATTAATATATAACTTGGCATATTTCTTTTAATGTCTACATTGCTCTTTTCATGAATGTTTATCTTTGTATTTTTTAAGTCCAACATAGATAAATATAGTTTCATCTAATGATATATAGTAGCAGAGGAGGATTGTATCGTCTCTTGCAAGAGGGATACTTCCACATCATGAGCTTGGAGATCAAGTTCAACAGTTGGAGCAATGAGGGAAACCTACAAGAAAGAGGTAATCCATCTACCTTTTCCTCTTTCTCTCTCTCTCTCTTCTGATTTCATTAATGAACATACAAATTAGTATTAATGGGAAGTTAATTTCCATTTTTTTCCCTTTTGTCTTGGATCAAAGGAAACTCGATCCAAGGGGAGTTCAACTTGTCTGCGGGAAGAATTTCTCACTAAAATGTGTGTGTGTGTGTGGCTATGTAACAGAGAGAGAGAGAGAGAGAGAGAGAGAGAGAGAGAGAGAGAGAGGTTGTTTTATCTACATAATAAAGTGCATTGGATGGTTCTCCCACTACTTTTGTATTCTTTCATGTGCCTCTATGTGTGCATTTATATGCATATGATGCTATACTACATGTTTCTCTATGTAAGGATCTACTCGTACATGTAGTTTTGAACTCATACATGCATAGAGTAAAAGAAAGATAGATGTTAAATTTGGAAGACATAAGTGAATGGTCGAACCACAAAATTAATAACTATATCAAAAAATATGCAAGGAGGAATTGACTGGCGATTGTAGAAGCACGTACACAGTTATTTTCATAAACACGTGAACGATTCCTGGACACTATTCCAGTAGCACTATTAATAATATCTCAATCAATCACCCAATGTGAAAACTCACTCCAAATAAAAAAATGGATACAGAAAATAATAAAAAGTGGACGAACAAATCTAAATAAGTGTTTTGAAACAATCATCAAAGATTACATCGAATAACAATAAATTGAAGACAAAGAGTTAGTTGAAACTATCAAAAACAAATTCTATACTAATTTGCATGATAGTTTCCTTTGCAATATCCCATCCTTTCTTCATAAATTCCTATTAGAAAAGGGAGTGAGAGATACTATCGAATACTAGCCCCTATTGGCCAATCCTCCTTCAAAGTCAAATTGGGAAGAAAGGAAAGAAGATGGGGAGAATTCCTTGAAGCTAACTGCAAAGACACAAAATAATCCCAGGATTATTTTTTTAAGAAATTAAATCAACAAGAATGACCAACACCATTAACTTCGAGTAATTTGGGCTGGAGATGGGGGGTTGGAAAATTTTTGAGATTATATTAGTCGAGTCGATTGCACCAAGTAGAAAATTTTTTAATTCGAGAGGAAGATAATCGAATCAAGTGAGAAGTCTACACGTCGAACACAGACCCATAAACCTTGAATTGATATTCAAAAATTGTAGCGAGACAAAAGGAAAAATATGCAAGAAGAGTTATGAAATGAAAAGGCTCCCAGAAATTCACATAGGAAACCTACCAAGGCACGATAGTTCACTAGAGCATCCTTTGAGAGTGCCTCGATGGCTCCTGGGAGGAGTAAAATATTACAAGTGAATATGGCAGTTAGTGGCACCCAAAAAGTAGTTGACCAAGTCAATAGTATGGATATCAACAATTTATGACTCGCGATTCAACCTTCTCCCATAAGAATTCCTAGCCCATGCATTGTAGACTTGCTCCATCAGAGACTTCATGTGGATATTATTACCCCCTCAAACTACTGGTAAATGAGGAGATAATGTCTCGAGGCCCATAGGTAGTAGACATGGAATGTTGAGATCCATATTGACTATTGGATCCGTGCAGGGTTACTCCTATATTAACTTTCACTATCAGTCATCACGAGCAACAAAGCAACATCCATCACACCAACCTAGCCCCAGAGGACAACATGTCTTGCTTCATGAGGTAATAAGTCTTGTTTCATGGTAAGTGTCAATTTAATAATGTAATATTCCAGATATAAAATAGTATGCAGAACATAAATAATTAGCTATAAATGGCAGATAAACAATGATATAACCATAACAACACCACAATAATACCATAATAATACAAGAATAACACCAAAAAGAGCACTTTGATTACTGAGAGCAATGTTCACTTTCCTCTTCGAGGAGGAAACCTCTAGTAGAGTAGAGATCTATTGCAATAATATCTAAGACAAAACTTCTCATACCCTCTACTCCTATTTATACTAAATATGTCTATTAAAAGAACAATCTAGAGGAAGATCCTTCTAGAAGCGGAAGCTTCTATTAGGTCTTCTTACATTTGAATTATCCTTCCTTATTGCTAGGCCTTATTAATATTGACCTTTATTACATGGAAATACATTATTCTACCTATGTGAGGGGCTAGTTCCCTAACATGTCCTCCCCCTTAAAAAAAGCCTTGTCCTAAAGGCTTGAGATGAGGAAATTGTTGCAGAATGGTAGTTGGTTCCCAAGTGGCATCTGTTGGAGTTGTATATTTCCACTGGACTAACACATCCTTGATGGTTCATTGATGCAGACGATGCTCACGCTGGTCCAAAAATTCTTGTGGTTGTAGCCAAATGGAGCCTTCTTCGTCCAACTTGGGAAGGTTGGTTTGAGTTTATCACTTATTTTCGATCACCTTCTTTAAGCATGAAACATGAAAAATAGGATGGAGCTTAGAATGACTAGGCAAATCTAACTAATAGGATACTTGTCCCACATTCTTGAGAATGGTATATGGACCATAAAATTTGGGCACCAGTTTCTGACAATGGTCAGCCTTGAGGGAATTTTTCTTGTAAGGTTGCAGTCGAAGAAACACATGATCTCCTTCTGCAAATTGACGTTCAGAGTGACCTTGATCTACTTGTTGCTTCATGAGATTCTGGTCCATGACCAAATTCAATTTAAGGGTACAAAGAATAGCCTCTCAAACTGTAAGCGTTTGGTCAACCGCCTGGACCTTCGAGACACCTGGAAAGTATGAGAGAAATGAAGGTGGATTTTGTCCATATATCGCTTCAAAATGAGTCATGCAGGTAGTTGTGTGGTAAGAATTGTTGTACCACCATTCAACTACTGGTAACCATTGAGCCCACTGATTTTTCCTTTCCAATGCAAAACACCTCAAATATGTTTCCAAACATTTCTTGACAACTTCAATTTGACCATTAGTCCGGGGATAATAAGTTGTACTGAGAGGCAATTAGGTGCCTTTTAGCTTGAATAGTTCTTACCAAAAATTGTTTGTGAAAGTTGGGTTGCAATCGGGAAAAATAGAATGAGGCATGCCATGAAGCTTGAAGACCTTATTGATGAAAAGTTGAGCCACAATGGAGGTTTTAAATGGGTGTTGAGTAGCATATAAATGAGCATACTTGGAAAGATGATCAACTACCACCATGATGACTAATTTATTGCCTGATTTAGGTAAGCCTACAATAAAATCCATAGATATATCCCGCCAAATAGAAGGTGGAATCAGAAGTGGTTGTAGTGTGCCAGGAGATTTTACTGTTTCTCCCTTGTTGTGTTGACAAACATCACATTCAACCACAAAATTTTGAATGTCTTGTTTCATACCAACCTATAAAAAAGAACGTTTGACCCGGTCATAGGTTTTGGTAAACCCTGAGTGCCCAGCGATGCGTGTAGCATGAAGCTCAGAAAGTATTGTGGATTTAAGTTTTGACTATTTACTTAAATACAAACAACCTTTGTATTGAATCTCATCATTGAGCCAAGAGTACCTTTGGGAGACTGGAGAATTGACCTGCAATTGTTGTATCAGATGTGAACTTTTGGGATCGTGTAGCCATTCCTGGCATCTTGGAGCCAATCTGGTACAATGAAGGAAAGAGAAAAAAGGGATCCTTCATCTTCATATTTTCTGGAAAGTGCATTAGCAACCAAATCATCTTTTCCTTTCTTGTAAATGATCTGATAATAATATCCAAAGAGCTTAGTCACCAATTTTTCTTGCTCTATGGAGGAAAGGCGTTGTTCCAAAAAACACTTGAGGCTTTGATGATCAGTCTTAATTTGGAAGCGTTGCCCCAATAGACAAGGGCGCCAAAGATCCATGACATGCATAATAGCCAACATTTCATTTTCATAGATTGATTTTCCCAAATGTCACTCTGACATTTTTTTTCTGGTAAAGGTCAAAGGTCGACCCTCTTGTGTAAGGACTACGCAACTTCCTTTCCTAGAACTAACACATTCCAAGACAAAGGTCTTTGTGAAATCGGGAAGGGCCAGGACTAGAGTGGTGCACATGGCCATCTTCAAGGTTTGAAAATCCTGAGCAGCTATTGGATTCCAAGTGAAAAAAATCTTTTTAAGGAGAGCAGTGAGAGGTGTCACAATCTTTCCATAATTATTAACAAACTTGTGATAATAACCTGTTAATCCCAAAAATCCACACAATCTTTTGATAGTCTTTGGGTTAGGCCAATCTTGCATAGCTTTAATCTTTTTAGTATCCACCCTGACACCGGCCTTGCCAACAAGATGACACGAGTACTCGACTTCTGAGGCGCCAAAAGAACATTTAGATTGTTTGAGGAAAAGTTGGTGTTGAGAGAGTAGATGGAGAAATCGATCCACATGAGCAATATGGGTTGTCCAAGTTTTACTATAGATGAGGATATCATCAAAGAAAACTAAGAGAAAATGACAGAAGACATGATTCATGAGGCTTTGGAAAGTGGAGGGAGCATTACACAAGCCAAAGGGCATGACCAAAAACTCATAGTGGCCCTCATGAGTTCTAAATGAAATCTTAGGAATGTTTGCCACGTTCATACGAATTTGGTGGTAGCCAGAACAAAGATCAAGTTTAGTAAAGAACTAGGTGCCACTCAATTCATCCAAGAGGTAATCAATAAAAAGAATGGGAAATTTGTCTTTAATGGTGAGTTTGTTGAGGGCGCGGAAGTCGGGACACATGTTCCAAGAACCTTATTTCTTAGGACCATGACCACAAGAGAAGAGTAGGGGCTCTTACTAGGGTGGATAACACCTGCATTGAGAAATTATTGAAAAATTTTCTCAAATTCATTTTTTTGGGAAAAGGGATGACAATAGGGACGGATATTAGGAGGAAGGCTTCCTGGGACAAGGGGAATGGAATGATCATGAAAATCACAGGAAGGAGGGAGTCCCTTGAGAGTGTAAAAAACCACTTGATGTTTAGAGAGGATGGATTGGAGGTCCTGCGGCACAGAGGGTGTCTCAGTGGCTTGTATGGCATGGAGTTGGGAAATAATGCAAGAATGACCTTTTTTGAGCATCTTTTCCATGCGATGGGAATTGATGATATCCGGGGAACCAGCGGTGATGCCTTGGAACTTATATTGTTGGCCCTCATGGTTGAATTGCATGGTTAATTCCTTAAATCCATGAGAATGGGACCCAAAGTCCTTAGCAATTATACACCCAACACAATTTCACAACCTCCCATGTCGAGAGAAAACATACGAGATTTCATGTGGTACTCACCAATTTGGAGACGCACATTTTCACAATGCCCTCCACATTTCATGGACCCACCATTGGAAATCATGATTTGAAAATTATTGATGGCATGAATATAGAAATTATTTTCTTGGTAAATGCAGCGATGAATAAAATTATGGGTGCTTCCACTATAAAAAAGAATGATGATCTTCTTATGCTTAATGTAACCAATTGGCTTGAGGGTTTAGGGAGCAGAGAAGCCAGTGAGAACATTTAGGAAAATGATAAGTTCTACTTCGAGAGGGTCTGAGGGAGGGGTCATGTCAGTGGGTTTAGGTGAAACAAAAACAAGGGGAGCCTCAACATCATCTTCCAAAACATCCTTCGAGATGGCCATAAAAATATTTTGTTCCTTACACTTGTGCCCAGGAAAATATTTGTCATCACAATTATAACAAAGGCCTTTGAGTTGGCATTCAGCCATTTTGTCCCTAGTCAATTTTGGGATCTTTAGTGGAGTAGAAGGAGGAGTGGGAGTGACTAGTTTAGTGTGAGGAATAAAGGAGGGTTTTTGGTTTCTGGCAAAGAAGTTCGTCAAAATATGGCTTCTCAATACGAAGAGGGCCACCGGGATGGGAAGAAGATGTTTCTTCTGGCATAGCATGGGAAGGCTCGAAAATGTCATAGTTTTTTACCTGAGTCTATAAATTAATTGTTTGGTCACACCTCAAGGAAGACCCCTCATTGTGAGGGGTACCTTCCATGCCCCCTTGCGGATGGGAAGGGTTTGTTGCAACAATGTTTTGAGGTTGAGGTGGGAAAGGATGGGTCAATACAGCATGTTATTGGGGGGCCCGCAACTATGCCAAGAATTAATGGACCTCATCCTTTCGAGGACATTGGCGAGTAGGGTGGTCCTCCCAAAAAATCATGCATGGAAAATGAATCTTTTTCTTCTTCTTAGTGCCCCCCTCCTCGGTGTTCTATGTGGGAGCAGTCTCTTTCTAAGAATTGAAATTATTATTTTTTGTTCATTTTCTTCTTTCCTCTAGGTTGTTAAGGATTCTTCAGTTGTGTGTATTTCACTGAATTCACCTAGGAGGTTTGAGTAGGGACCGCAACAATTTTAGAATTAGTACCAGAAGCTAACTTAAGATACATCTGACCCATTTGATAAGATAACTAGTGTACTGAGACATCGGCTACAAAACCAACCACATCATCGGCATGGGGTCCTGGTGTTGGCTTCCTTGGATCTTTCATTGGCATAGGATAATTTAGAATGATGTCATAAAGTGTACCTGACTGAGAGTAAATCAAGTATAATTGTTGGGCACGCAGAATGGACTGCTCCTTGGTTGTCTCCCCGACCATAGCTATGTCTCAGGAAATGGGTGGTAGGTCGGACTTTTTGAACTACTCCATAAGGATTTTTTCCAGAATATGAGTCTTAATAATCCTACATCTTTGTCTCCACTCATGTATATGATCAAAAAGGTGAGTGGAATTATCTTGATGTAGTGAATTCAAGAGCTCAATTATTATCTCGCACCGTATGGGAAATTGATAATGTGTTAAGAATGCCATTTTTAGGTCATTGAAGATTTTAAAGGAACCACCTTTTAATTCAATGTGCCACTTGGTGGTAAGTCTATTCAGGGATATATGGAAAAGACACAGCCTCACAATAGCATCCATCAACGAGTTGGATGAGCACCATAAGTGGTATGTCATGATGTGTGTGGAGGGGTATTCTCCTATATTTCTGTCGAATTTTGGAATATATAAAGGTATCTTCACAGGAATTACCGATCATGAAGGGTTGTGGTAAATAAGGTCATTCGTCAAGCATGAAAAATCAGGTAAGTCTGAAGTTGCAAGGAAAGGAAACGATGCAAATGAATACTGGGAGGGAGGTCAAGTCTTTATTATCTTAGATGGACCTTGTGATCCCTTTATATTTGTACTACTAGAGGGTTGAGGAGTTCCTGGAGAGTGAGTGCCCCAAGGAATGGTGGCACTTCCAGGACGTGTCCCCAGGGAAGAGTGTGCTAACCCAGGGAAATTTGAAACCTATTGATGTACTACTGACCCCATCCTGACTAGGTGCAACCCCAAAACCACTAGGAATGTTCCATCCAAAAGGTGAACTAGCACCTGATGATACTAAGACACTCATAGGAATGGTGGAGGTGGAAGGAATTCCACCCCCTTGTTGAAACCAAGGCTCTTCCCCCCATCGGAAGAAGATCCAAAGGTGGGAATCGGGATCGACAGGATGGGTGTCGAAATGATCGGTAAAATAAAAGATGGAAATGTTGACACATCCGGCATCCCCCAAATTGAGGGACCTATATAAAAAGGCATGGACAGTGTAGGTCCAATGGAGCTAATTGGTGGTAATGTGGATATCAAGGGGACGCCCCCTATCTCACTTGAATATGGGATCAATGGCTCGGACACATTGGATGCAACACTTGGTCCTTACATGGTGGAAGGATGACTAAACAAAGAAAAAGGCTCACTAAAAATTTTCTTTACTTGGACTAGTATAGGGGTGTCTCGCTCGGTCAAAGGAGGGTTAAAATTTGGTGGAGGACTCTTTTCGACCACCTCCACTTCAACCAAACCAATCTCGTCAAACCAAAGGTAAGACTCTTCAAATTCTTTGTCACCCAGCTCATTCCACTTTAGAGGTGATTGTTCCTTCGTGATAGGTTCAAGTCCTCATAGTCGATAGGACCGATGTGATGATTCATCCACGGTGAATGTAATAAGTGAAAATCCAAACACAATTCAACCTAAGGTAGACCTAGACTCAAACTTCAAAGAGCACACCCTTAATCAATCTAGGATAACAACAAGTAAACCAATTGGCTCAATGACCTTCTGAAAACCAACCCTATGGTGGAGATGAAGTCCCCAGAAGATTGGTTAGTGAAGGTATCAGTAGTTACAATGATATACGTGAAACATCCCTGACCGGTCTAAGCACCATTTATTAAGGTGAGCACCCCCTAGGGGAATTGAGACCGTGAACGAATGTCTACCCTAGGTAATACATGCACATCCCACCTGCAGTCACCTTTGTAGATCTCTAATAAATGTCACTAAGGTTACCACCTAATAATCAATGACCAGGCGAAAATTCATAGGTCTAACCGCACGTAAGGGAAGGGTAACAAAGCTCGAAGCTCCAAAGGAATTGACCAATAAAACCCCCATATATGTAGCAATAAAAGTGATACTGCAAACACCAAAAAAAGCAGAGAGGGGTAATCTCCCCACTTTCCCTGATGTGACCTCGTTCTTAACTCCTATGTTAGAGGAGATTCTCGATACACTAGTTGCAAGAATGGATTTATCACTCTTTAATGACTCCTAATTTTTGTCTTTGTGGCCTTGGAGAGTTTTCTCTCCAATCCTAATCCAAGGCCCTAAGCTTATTTAATGTTGGTGTTATCACTAAAATTGCGTCCTCACATGGCGACAAGAACTCCACATCGTCAAAACAGGAAAAAAGTCATTCATGGCACAGGATTAATTCCACAGCATTGCAAAAGGGTAAAAAAACTATACAAAATGACCAAAAATTTGAAAGGCGATTTACATCATCTGGGTGCGCACGCGTATGCGCGTAACAGAAACATACAAAGCGCGCATATGTGCACAAGGCACGACTGTTGGGCAAAAAACCCGCACGCCTGCTAAACAGCGCATTTATTGAAATTGGTCGGCCTCCCAACCACTAATGGATCAGCTCCCAAGCCGATTTGACACCAAATCCGAGCTCAATTCTCATGGTGGGCTGGTCAAAGACCTAATTGAGCCCTAAAGAGCCCCTTTTCACATTCAAAAGAGGTCACATAATAACCCAATGCTTGGCTATAAAAAGCCATGAATGACCACCATTTTCTCAAGGAATTCTTTGTATTGTTATGCTGTTGAGATTGCTAAGGACTCATTCTTTGGCAATAAACATCATAAGCTACATTTCATAGAGCTATTCACCCCTCACTTGAGTGAATAAGCTTGGAGTTCTTTCACCCACATTTTCATCTTTTCATTGTAAGGAGAGCAAGCTTTGAGGGCCTCAAGAGCCTTCCATTGGAGGAAGAAGGGACCCAAGTCCCCTTTCTTCATTGTGCCTTTGGATTTCATCAATAGATCAGCTTATACATTGGTGATATTGGTCCATTTGTCTCTATTTTCCATTTTCTCATATGCTTTTAGTTTTTATTTGTTTTAGTTTAATTCTTGTTTATAACTTTGTGTTTTTCTTTCTAACCTTTCCTTTTACAGCTGTCATGCCTAGCAGAGCCCAACTGGGCATGTAAGCACTCTTAATTTGCTCACCTAGTGATGAATTGGGTGCAAACAGATTGGCGACCATACTGGGGACAAGGTATCAATTCCTCCCTCATTTGGGCTTTATTTGCTTTGCTTTTGATTTCATTGACTTGCAGGTTCACAAACCGGCCTCTGCTGACTTGCTAACCAGACAATTCACCAGGAGATTGGGAGAAATCCATCTGGATTTTTCTTCTCGGTTTTTTATCACAGGCGCGCGGTTCTTACACCCCACAGGCACGCATCGTGCGCGCATGCACCTGTGCATCGTCTTCTCTCTGCGCGCATGTGCTTTTTCTCTCGATTTCGACAGCGCCCGCGCGCTTAATGCGCCTGTGTATGCACTGTGTGGCGCGCATTTGATCTTTTTTTTTGACATTGTAAGCTCTTGGATGTGGGGAAAAATCATTTTCCTTCTTAAGAATGATGATATGCATGCTCTGAATACTGCACCACTTAGACCCCTCAACTTATAAAGGGGATAATCAAGCAAACATAGGCACTTAGGTGGATAAAAATCATTTTCCCTTATTTTGCTTTTTGGCCACATGGATGGCTTGCTTTGGTTTATAAATCTACGTTGAAAATCAATTCTAATCACATCTAAACTCACATCTTGGGACTAGAAGTCGCAAGTAACAATCTTGAGTATGCTCTTCTCTTGCGCCATCAAGCGATCTTGAGAACCAGAAAAGGATTGCGAAAACGATCTCATCTCCCTTAAAACAAAAATTTCAAAAACTTTTAGGAGAGGACAACGACTCTTTTTGAGACCCCTCTTAGTTTCATTTTCTCAAACACATTCTTGTAACGGGCCCATACATGCCCACATGTCAACAAAGCTAGAATAGTGTTTGAATTTCTGCTTTCTTAGATCAAAAAACTAGGAGAATTTGAAAGTTTGTAACGGGCCCACACATGCCCACATGTTCAATCTAGGACTAGTTTCATGTTTTTTCTATATTAACTCACACATAGGGAGATAAAGGATAGTAACAGACCACAATGTCCACATGCTAGTTTCTAGGGATTTTAAAATTCCGCAAGGTTGTACCAATGAAATCTAGTTTATTTAGGAAATCAAACTCTTGTAAAGGACCAAGCGATGTCCACATGTTGCAAGGTGACATCTAAATAACTAAAATTTGGTACACTTTCACTAACACACAAAAGCCACTTTTTCACTCACATAGCCTCGTCTCGAAACGTGGTGGCCTAAGTAGGTTTCCTCCAAAGGGATTCTGAAAACACCCCATCTTTTCTTGATTGGACTATCCACTCCCACTTTTAATCAAAAGAGGTTAGTTTTCACCCCCAGCCTCACAAAACAACTTCACCTAAAAAATTTCTAACAACTCATTAGGTTGTCCTCCACAAGAGGTGCCAAAAGAAAATTTTAGTCTAGGTAGGATTTCGGGGGTAGGCATCCAAATAACCCCCCGTTATCTGGTTCTCACATTTTCAAACATAGAAGTTGACAAATAGGGAACTTCAAATCCTCCAAGTCCA